>APFE030367148.1:0-62674 GCA_000404065.3 Pinus taeda
ACTTTAATAGACATGAAGGCATGTACACACCTTGCTTTTCCTTGAAAATATGGGATCTTTGTACTAGCAAAGCAGAGCATATTTGGCATTTGAATTTGCCAATCATGAAATATGAAACCTATTGGTATAGGTATCCAGCACAAACCTTTCCTCAAGTTTTGCACTAAAAGAAGAGGTTTTCACCTCAAGAGATTTGATCCCTCTCAGCACTTGATAGATCTAGGGTTAAGATGGATCTAGGCTGGTATTTATATATATAAGTATTAATGAAGACCAACCTAGATCCATCTTAACTTCAGATTTACCAAATATTTTTTCATTTTAAAAGAGGTTTGTATCTCCATAGATTTGATTCCTCCTTACCGGAATTGAGATGAATTAGTGTAATCATTCACTATGTAATATTTGATCTTTAATATAAGTTAACGATGTTTAACAATTAAAAATTAACAATATAATTTAGTATAAATGAAATCCCTAATATTGATTTTTATAACAAAAATAAAAAAATAAATGAGTAGCCCATTATGGTAGAGATGTTGCAATGTAATGTCCCATAAACATTTTGATTTGGTCAAAATAAAATAAAAATAATGTTACGTTAAATTAAAAATAAAAATAATAAAAAAATTCTACATTATTTTATTATTTACTTATCTTAATTTTTATTGAGTAGTTAAGGTAAACTTGACTTGGTCAAGTTACTAGTGGTTTTTGCACTCTAGGTTTATGACAACCCATCGCATTTACTCGTGACATTCATGTGAAATATAGCCTATTTAAAGTGGAAAATTAAACCAACCAAGATCCATACTAACTTCGGATCTACTAAGCCCCTAGGGGGATCAAATTACTTCAGCCTCTCACAAGCATTGATAAAGTTTAACAAAAATACTAAAGTACCAAAAAAATCTAATTTTCATTTTGTTGAGCAAATCACCCCCAAATTTCTTATCCTTATGTTTTAATTATGCCAAATCAATAAACGTATTTCCCTTCACTTATGTCAATTCATTACACTCATTTTAATAAAGTCAAGTTAAAATGA
This sequence comes from Pinus taeda, assembly GCA_000404065.3. Taxonomy (NCBI): domain Eukaryota; kingdom Viridiplantae; phylum Streptophyta; class Pinopsida; order Pinales; family Pinaceae; genus Pinus; species Pinus taeda. Next base: position 1,049 of record APFE030367148.1, read on the forward strand.
GAAACTCCCTCCCTCTCCATCAAAATACAGTCAAGTTAATATGAGTAACTAAGAAGTATTGATATAGTCTAATAAAAATGTGAAAGTTGGAGAAAAATGCAATTTTCACTTTGCTAAATAAATTTCCCCAAAATTTCTTGGCCCGTACACTCCATTTATGTCAAGTTAATGTATTTATCTTCCTACTTATGTCAAGTCAATACATTCATTTCAATAAAGTCAAGTTATTATGGGTTCCTCACAAGTCTAGTAAAAATATTTTAATCCCAAAAATAATTAGTTTTCTTTTTATTGTAGAAATATCCCAAAATTTCTTATGCTTATGCTTTACTTATGTCAAATCAATATACTCATTTTAATAAAGTCAAGTTAATATGAGAAAAACCCTCCCTTTCTCCATCCCAATATAGTCATGTTAATATGAGTAACTAACAAGTAATGATATAGTCTAATAAAAACATTAAAGTTGGAGAATAAAAACATTAAAGTTGGAGAAAAAGCAATTTTCCCTTTGTTAAGAAATTTCCTCCAATTTTCTTGGCCCTTATACTCCACTTATGTCAAATTAATTTATTTATTTTACTCCACAGATGTCAAGTCAATACATTCATTTCAATAAAGTTAAGTTAATATGGGCCCCTCACAAGCATTGATAGAGTCTAATAAAAATATTAGTCCATAAAAATCCAATTTTCTCTTTATTTAAGAGTTTTCCTCCAGATTTCTTACCTCCACACCTCATTTATGTCAAATCAGTACACTCATTTCCCTCCACTTATGTCAATTCAATACACTCATTTTAATAAAATCAAATTAATATAGTTAAGTCCCTACCTGTCTCCATGCTAATAAAGTTGAAGTCAATATGAGTACCTCAAAGACAATGATATAGTTTTATAAAAACAATAAAGCTCTATAAAAATACAATTTTCACTTCGTTGAAGAAATTTCCCCAAATATTTTTTTGATCCATATGCCCCACTTATGTCAAGTTAATATATATATTTTCCTCCACTTATTTCAAGTCAATACATTCATTTTTATAAAGTCAAAGTTAATATGGATCCCTCACAAGAATTGATAAAGTCTAATAAAAATATTAGAGTCCCATAAAAAACCAATTTTCCCCTTATTGAAGAAATTTCTTCCAAATTTCTTACCCTTATACTTTATTTATGTCAAATCAATACACTTATTTCCCTCCACTTATGTCAATTCAATCCACTCATTTTAATAAACTCAAGTTAATATGATGCACTTCCTTCTTTTCTACATCTTAATAAAGTTGAAATCAATATGAGTTAATCAGGAACATTGATATAGTCTAATAAAAACATTAAAACTAGCAATTGCATTGAGAGGTGCAAAGGAACGTCGAAAGGAGGAGTCTGTAATGTTGAAGGAAACTCTCTTTGTGCTACCCTATTTTTTGTTTTCATAATTTCATAAAAATTAATCAAATCAAGGAAATTTTTAAGAGTTAATATGTTATTTTTTATTTTTTTTAAATTTATTAACCTAATAATTTTATAATATAAAAGTTGTTTGCTTTCAAAATAGTATATAAATTATTAAAAACAATTAAAATTTTAATTTGGAGTTAGTGCATTGCATATACCAAATGACATGGCTAACCACCTATACAAACATTTCCTAGCTTTCAAGGTGGTCTTCTAGGTATCTTGTTCTCTGACTCAAACCTGGCAATATTCATACTTTAAGTTCATTTTGGTGAAGTATTTGACTTGTTGCAACTGATCCAGTGAACCATCTAAATTAGGTAGGGACTACCTTTTATTGAGCGTAATTTTGTTTAATGTATTTTAATCTATACACATCTGCCAAGTCTCATCCTTCTTTGGCACAATGATGATGGGTGACCCACATGGTGAGGTATTTGGTTGAATGAAACCTTCTTCTAGTAGACGTTGCAACTACTTCTTCACCTCACTTGCTTTAATAATAAACTATCTATACAACCCAATATTTGGCAATTGGGAGTTTGACAATAGCTAGATCTCATGCTCCACTTCCCTCTTAGGTGGTATCCCTTTAAGATCCTAGAACACAACTTTGTATGCCTATAGCAACTCTTCTAGTTGTTATTTCTCTATCTTTACAAACCCATCTAGGGATGAATTTTCTCTCACTAACTCTTCTATAAATTGATTTTCTCTTAAAAATAGTAAAACATATATCTTCCTATAATTGATCATTTCTTGACTTGGTTGGCACTTACAAGCAAAATCTTGTTCTTGCCTTGTGTGCATTGATGGTAACAAATAACATAATAACAATTTCAACAAATAACATAATTACAATTTCAATTAGGATCCAACTTAATATAACCCGCTTGCTCCATGGAAAACCGTGACAATTCCATGCAATGATTTAGAGTATGTTGAATCCTTATTTATTAATTATTAAATATTATCTAATTTCATAACATAGAATGATACATTTAATACATACGATTTGAAGATAGAATTTATTTAAATTTATAATCATATTATAAATTCTCTATTTATATTATTCAAATATAATTTAAATATTTTTAATCAATATTTCTAATTATTTATAACAAACCTTATCATTCATTAAAATCCATTAATCATAAAAATTTAAATAATGAATTCCAAATTTTTTATAAAATTAACACTTAATAATCTAAAAGTTTCATCAAACTCATGTTTACAAGCTTTTAAAAAACATCTTTAAAAAAATCTTAATTCATAATTTGGTGTTGAATGATCTTCTATGTTTTTCCCACTGTGAATACAATACCATGAACATATGTATATAAACTCACCATCCTCAACCATGTGTTCAGACTAAGAATGGAATTGAATCCCAATAAATCTACTCATCATTGATATGGGAATACAAATATTGATGATGATTCCTATTTAGTTTATTGAAAGGCGTTGGTGCAAGGCAGAGAGGCGTACATAAAAAAAAAACAATAATTTCATAAAGGCAACCATGCATAGAAGAAATATTTTCAGAAGCTCCATTTCTCTCTTTCTAATTACACAACCTTTCAAAGTGTGTGTGTCCTCCTATCTATCTGCCAAGATTTGGAGTTGGTTCCCCTACCTTTTGGTAGAAGCCTTGCTCATTGCAAATGGATTTGTTGAACAAACATGGAATCAAACAGACTTGTATCTTGGTGGAAAGCATGACCTGCAAAAAAAGGCTTCTTATAGGTGCAAAGCATATATTACAATGAGACCTTTGCATCTTTTGTAAAGATGGATTCCATCCAACTTGTGCTTGTCATTGTAGCAACTCAACATTGGGATATTTTTCATATGGATGTTAAGGGTGAATTTATTCATAGGGATATTTATGAGGATATTTTCTTGGAACAACCATAGGGGTATATCTAGTATTCATCACTTGTCTACAAATTGAGGAAATATGATGTTTTTCCTACATCGAATACCAAACCATGAACACATGATTATAAATCCACCTTCCTCAACCATTCATTCAGAATCAGAATTAAGTTGAAGCCTAGTAAACATACTCACCTTGAGTATGGGAATACATAAATTGATGATGATTCAATAGTGGGAGATTGAAATACATTGGTGTATGCAAAGAGCCAACCATGCTCAAAATCAATAATTTCATAGAAGCAACCATGAAATTTAAGAAACAATAATTTTAGAATCTCCATTTCTCTCTTTCTGATTACAAATCCTTTCAAAGGGTCTGTGTGCTCTTGCCTATCTACCAAGCTTGGGATTTGGTTCCCATACTTCTTGATAGGTGCCTTGTTCATTTAAAATGGATTTATTAAACAAATATGGAATCAAATATACTTGTGACTAGGTACAAAGCATGACTTGTAGAAAATGGCTTCTCACAGGTACAAGGCATATATTGCAGTGAGACTAAGCATAGATTGTAATGAGACCTTTGCACCTATTATAGAGGATTGGTGGATCCAATCACATTATTTAGATAGAAGTATGGGTGGCATGTACAGGAGTACACCACATAATTAGAAGGATGGTGATAATTTTGGGTATCTCCCCAAAGAACCCATACATACTTCTCAAGTATCTAGGGGGTACATAACCATATGCGAAAGCAAGTGATATTTTTCAAAATAAATATGAGTGGAAAAGGCTTATGTATAGGCATAATACCTGGATAACATAGGCCAGAAGAAAAGGAAATCAAGTGAGTTGAAGCAGGAAGAGCACCAATTATAAGGAGGGGAATAAGAAGTGGAAAAGGGGAAAAGAAAAAAATATGGAAACTAAAACACGCCAGTGAAAATATCCCAAAAACATTGCATCCACTATAAAATTGATAGTCATATCTAGTAGAAGTATTGGAAGTTACATCTTGAGCTTAACCCAAAGAACATAAAGAAATATGCAAAGAGGAAGAACCTCATGGTCATTGATTCGAGCAAATGGGTTGAAAGTATCTTGAACATGGATGAGTATCCTTCAGAAAGAGGAAAAGAATTAAAATACCATAATATTCCACATAAATATAAAAGTCAAGAAGACAAATATCGATTCTCTATTCAATTTGGGATCACATGCAAATCTCATTGCAATAGAGATGGTCAAAAATTTGGGATTGGAAGTTTGTGATCATCCAAGCCCATATCCATTGAGATGGGTAAATAAGGATGTGGAAATAAAGGTAAACAAATAGTGAAAAAATATATTTTCTATTAGTGTTGATTTTAATGATGAAGTAGACTAGATGTAATTCCCCTTGATGCATGTAGAGTGGTGTTTGGAAGTCCCTATATGTACATGAGAGATGAAATTGTCATACATAGATCCAACCATTAGCACCTCATCAGGGATGGAAAATCCTTTACCATCAACTCACATAAGGAAAGCACAAGATTTTTCTCATAAGTGCCAACCAAGCCAAGAAACTGATCAATTCTAGGAAGAAATATGTTTTACAATATTTAAGATAAAATAAATCCATAGAAGAATTAGTGAGAGAAAATTCATCCGTAGATGGGTGTTCTAAGATAGATAAATAACAACTAGAAGAGTTTTTATAGGCATACAAAGATGTGTTCTAGGATCCTAATGGGATACCACCTAATAGGGAAGTGGAGCATGAGATCCAGCTATTGTCAGACTCCACATTGCCAAACATTGGGTTGTATAGATAGTTTATTATTAAAGCAAGTGAGGTGAAGAAGTAGTTGAAATATCTACTAGAACAAGGTTTCGTTCAACCAAATACCTCACCATGTGGGTCACCCATCATCATTGTGCCAAAGAAGGATGAGACTTGGCAAATATGTATAGATAAAATACATTAAAACAAATTATGCTCAATAAAAAGTAGTCCCTGCCTAATATAGATGGTTCACCAGATCAGTTGCAGGAAGCCAAATACTTCACCAAGATGGACTTAAAGTATGGATATCACCATGTTTGAGTTAAAAACTAAGATACCTAGAAGACTACCTTGAAAGCTAGGAAATGTTTGTATAAGTGGTTAGCCATGTCATTTGGTATATGCAATGCACTAACTACATTAATGAGGTTAATGAATATATGTATATATATATATATATATTGTCTATTTCAATGATATACTGGTATATAGTTTTACCTTGAGGAACACAACTCAGATTTCACACAAGAGCTAGAGATATTAAAGAAGCAATGACTTTTGACAAATATCATTAAGTGTGAGTTTGCATAGAATTCTCTAGTGTACAGTGGGAATGGGATAGGTGGAGGAGACCTGAAGATAGATCCTACCAAGATGGAGGCCATCATTAAGTGGCTAGATCCTACTAATACTTCTAAGGTTAGGAGTTTTGTTAGGGTAGCACAATACATGAGGAAACTCATAGCCTCATTTTTAGCAATAAAAATAACACTCCATACCATAACATTGAGTGGCAAGAGTTTCCAATGGGGAAAGGGTCAATATAGGTCCTTTTATGAGTTAAATAATTAGTCAATCACAAGTTATGAAATTACTAAACTTGTAGTAGCCCTTAAAAGGGGAGATATGCAAGTGGATATGTTGTGGGAGCGGTCTTGATGTAGGGAGGAAGGGTTGCGTTCTACCATTCTGAAGTATTTTATGGGGCATTTCTCAACTACCCTACCAATGAAAATGAACTATATGCTCTAGTTAATGCTTTAAAGAACACTATCTAATATGCAAGGAGATAGCAATCCACATAGATCACCAACCCCTATAGAGCGTGTAGGCCAAAAACAACCTATAACAGACCAAGAATTACAAGTGGATGGGGTTTTTATAGTATTTTCTTTTAATGATCAAGTAAAAGAACGGAAGCAAAAACAAGTTGGTCAACATGCTTTCAAGGCCATCACTATCAAGGACCATATATTTGAGAAATCTGATGAACATGAAGCCATTTATCCATGATGAAAACAAAGAGACACGCTTAAAAGATGAAGACTTCAAGCAGTTGTTTCAATAGTAGTTGATCCAAAATTATGTGCACAATGGTGACAACATAGTTGATGACCATATCTAGGATGGGTTACTCTTTAGGTGAGTGACTATTATGATATTTGTGCCTTAAATGATAAGAAATCAATAATTACAGTCCACTTCGAGGGGTAAATCTCCTTTTACAATGAATATAATGAACACTAAAATATTTGATGATCCTAAGACTAGGTCTTCTTAAGTATATATAAACGATACAAAGGAATACAATTATAATAAAATGGGACCCTAAGGGGTTCTAGCCTACATAACACTATAAAAATAGAAATGTAATCAATCAATATCTAGGGAATTTTGTGCTAACATGGGGATTATATAGGGCTTATCATATCCCTCCTTTTCAAAGAAGTGTTGTCCTCAACACTTAACTATTTATGGGTGTTTCTGCATGATTCAATCATCTTCCCATGTCGTTTCTTCCACTAGTAGGTTCTTCCATTTGATGAGGTACTCAATGATTGCTTGATTTCTTAGTTTCTTAGTCCTTGTTTCAAAAATGGTTTTTGGTTCTAGTATAATTTTCCCTTCTTCATTAATATCTAGTAGAAAACTTTGGACTGGGATCTTATCACCAATGACCTTCTTTAGGAAAGAAACTTGGAAGGCTGGATGTACACATGAAGATGGAGGGAATCCTAATTTATAGGCCATACTTCCAATCCTCTACAACAACTTATAGGGGCCATAATACCTTGGAGCTAATTTATCGTCCTTCTTTTGCTAATTAAGGGACAAATGTTTACATGGTTGTAGCCTCACAAATACATAATAACCCTTAAAAAATTCCCTTTCACTATAATGTTGGTTTTTTTGTTGTTTCATCCTATTTTGGGCCATAACCAAGTTGTCCTTCAACAGTTTTAGAACCTTTTATTTGTGTTGGATTTGGTCCTCTATTGCTTGAGACTTTATATTCCCTTTCAAGGGTGATGTGATGGATGGAGCATGATATCCATAAAGTGCCATAAATTGTGACAATTGTTATGAAGTATGGAAGGATGTGTTGTACCACCATTCTGCCAAGCAAAACCATTTGACCCATTTTTATGTTTATAAGATGCAAAGCAATGTAGATATCCTTCTAAAAATTTATTCACAATCTCAATTTCCCCATAATATTGAGGATGATAAGATGAGTTATGAGCGAACTCAGTACCCCAACAAAAAAATAATCCAATACAAAAATTTCTAGTGAAAAATGGATCTCTATCACTTATAATAATCTTTGGTATTCCATGTAGCTTTTGGATTGATTCCATGAATTCTTCTTTTGCAGTACTTACATTAAGAGGATGAGAAATAGAGAAAAAGTGGGCATATTTTGTCATTCAATATACCACTACCATAATGACACTCTTTCCTTCATACTTGGGTAAACTTGTAATAACATCCACTGAAAATTATTCCCAATGCTATCTTGGTATGGCTAATAGTTGAAGGAGCCCTGGGGTCTTGATAGTCTCTCCTTTATTTTGTTGGCATACCACACACTCTACCACAATTTTTTGGACATATGATATAAGGCCTTCCCAAGAAGAATATTTATTAATCCTATGGTATGTCTTCAAGGACCCTGAATGTCCACCTATAGGAGAAGTCTACAATTATGATAGGACTGTCTCTTTGAGTTGAGAATTATTACATAAGTATAAGAAATCTTGATACCATAACAAACAAATTTTCCATGTAAATTTTGCTATTGCATCAAGGTCCTCCTATAGTTGTTGAATGATCTTGCACATCTTCTCATCTTGCTTCCATTTTATCCTTGCTTCTTCCACCTAGTCATGTTTTGGAATGGAAATAACACATGGTAAACCATTTGTGTCTTCCTCTTCCCTTGATTGTGCATCTGCCAAAATATTTTGTTTTCCTATCTTGTAAGTAATTTCAAATTGATAACCCAACATATTTACGTCGTAAGGCGTTTCCCTCTGAAATGAACTTCCCTAAAATCTACGTGTCATCCCTGTGTGCCGTTAGATTATGTGTTAGACAATTAGAAGATTGTTAATTGTTGGATCAAGGGAAGGTAGTTGAGTAGTTGCAACTGTTCACGATCACGATTACGATTTTTGAAACAGTTTCAAAACCCTCGCCTAAATGCTGCTAAATCGGACCCTCGCTTGATGCTGCTAAATCGGACCCTGATTGGAGCCTGAAAGATTTGCCTGGGGTAGCCTTTTCGTCTTCTCCACTCTTGCTTCCTGTTGCTTCCCGTGCTGCCCTGATAGACCTCTGAAACGGGCTCCATCCATTCATCGGATCTCTGGGTGTTGTTGAAGACGCCTGCGAATTTTTGTCTGCAATTTTTGCGCTGGGTAACCTTGGGAATTTTCGTCTGCAATTTTTGCACTGGGTAACCTTATGCCTTTCACTGGACCCATTCCATAGTTTGGAGCTCTTTTGCATCAGAAATATTTTGTTAGTTGCATGTCTTGTATATCTTTGCTAGTGGCGCTTCCTATCCATCTCATTCTGATATCTATTGGTTTTACCAGAACAAACATCGGGAACCATCGTGAATTTTGTGATAATAGATGGCTGGACAATCACGGTAGCATCTGTAGTTGATTCTCGCTGCATTCTTGAATCGCCTGGAGGGTTAGTTTCTCTTTTAACTACTGATCACAATCTTGAGGCCAACCTTGAAGAGTAATATTCTTGCCATGATGCAGAACAAACCATGACCCTTTGTGCTATACGAGTGTCTATATTCCTTTGGTCGGTTGATTGTGGAAACCAGTCTTTGTTTAGCTAGTTTATTGTTTCAAGCTCTTGATTTGTATTGATATATGATATTGCAGGAGAGAGCGCATAATTGCCAGTGGTGGTGAGATTGGTAGATTGAATACTGTTGGTGGAGCCGAGGAAGGAATCCGCACAATCTTTTGTGGGATATATAGACATAAAGTAAATTTACATACTACAATAAAGGCTCGTAAAACTTGACAGTGCTTCTTTTGTGCAAATTCATGATTGCTGGTCACAATCGGATGTTTTTATCTTCGCTAAAATGCATCATATGTGTTCATTTTAGCTTTGATGAGTTTATAAGCATCAAAGTTATTAACGTATGGTGTACCATTATGCTACAAAATGGCCTATCCTAGACTTACGCAGTTTTTTTAGTAAAAGTACTAATAATTTAAAAATTACTGTGCTTAAATTTTATCTACAAGGCCTCCATTAGGCTTGACATAAAAGCTCTTATATTTTATCTATCTCTTATATTCTAAACTGAATTGTTCTCTTACCAGAATTTTCAAGAAATTTTTCAACGGCTGTAATTTGGAACATTTTCTTTATACTTGACAGTGCATCTTTTGTGCAAACTTATGATCGCTGGTCACAATCGGATGTTTTTATCTTTGCTAAAATGCGTCATATGTGTTCGTTTTAGCTTTGATGAGTTTATAAGCATCAAAGTTATTTACATATGGTGTACCATTCTGCTACAAAATGGCCTATCCTAGACTTACGCAGTTTCTTTATTAAAAGTACTAATAATTTAAAAATTATTGTGCTTAAATTTTATCTACAAGGCCTCCATTAGGCTTGACATAAAAGCTCTTATATTTTATATATCTCATGTTTAATGGTCATGCTTGCTTTCAAAGCTATTTTCTAAACTGAATTGTTATCTTACCAGGAATTTCAAGAAATTTTTCAATGGCTGTAATTTGGAACATTTTCTTTGTACTTGTAGATTGGACCATTGAGATGTTGGTCGAGAGGTCTCTGTCTGTCTACGTCTATTGGGGATATGGATGTGGGTGATTTCATTGTACCTATACCTCATGTAAAACAAGTGAAGGTGCACCAACATCTTCTTCCCTTTTAATCCTTTACCGATTTTATCCATTTACTGGAGGAAAAAAATACCTGGTCACAATGTGTCTGTTTGATCTAGACTGGTAATTTTTTGTTTCAATAGCTATCGAATGCTGGAGGAAGGCTTATCATTGCAACTGATGGTGTTTGGGATGCATTGAGCTCTGAGAACGCTGCAAATTGTTGTCGAGGGTTGTCAACAGAACTTGCTGCAAAACAAATTGTTAAGGTACAAATACTGTTGACAAGGATAAGCTATCAATGGCACCATCTTTAAGTTTATTTTCTATCATAGCTTAACCGATTTAGCTGTAGGAGGCTTTGAGGATAAGAGGACTTAGGGACAACACTATGTGCATTGTAGTGGATTTGATCCCACCCGAGAAATCCGCACCACCAGCTCCAGTTAAGAAGGAAGGCAAATTTAATAATTTTTTCAGAAGGAAATCCAAATGTAGTTATCAGTTAACTTGCAGTCTCTAATATTATTCAAATTACCACCAATCTCAATTCAAATTCAACTCAAACTTTTGTGATACAACTGATACAGAGATACAATATGACCATATAAAAGTTGATTTGGAAATATCATATGCAATAATTCTGGCACACTAACATATACAATTAATCAGTAAACTGCATTATGATAATGAATGCAACCTTTACATTACAGATATGGTCCAGCTTGATGATTGGGTGTTGTACCGAATTTACAAGAAAAATGGTCATTCTCAGAGAGTACAAGGGGTAGAACGAGATGAATCACCAAGTGCAGATGAAGTGATGGCTTCAGATATAGACATTGTCCAGGAAATCTTTGAGGAGGGGTCAGCAATGCTCGTTGAAACTCTTTGGAGGAGTGCCTTTGTTCTGGTTGCCAGAGTTTGTCATTGTTGTCTGAACTAAGGGAAGCGCAAAACTCCCAGGTATGGGTTTTGCTTGTAGAAGTGTTCCCACCTGGTCAATTATCCTCTTCTGGCTGGAAATATCCAACATCTTTCCAATACTTGTCTCTGTCATGGCCTGGTCTCAGGTTGAACGCATGAAGTGGTTCCAACTCTCATTAGTGTTTCATTCTCCTCTTGATTTCTACAGTTTGTTTCGATTCCAAATTCATCTCTATGATAACCATCTCTATCACAGTATTTTCTCGAGTTGAACGCATTAAATGGTTCCAACTCAAATCAATGTTCCATTCTCCTCTTGATATTTGCAGTTTGTCTCGATTCCAACTTCATTTCTATGATAACCATCTCTATAACAGCGTGGTCTCGAGTTGAATGCATGAAGTGGTTCCAACTCATATCAGTGTTCCATTGTTCTCTCGACGTCTGTAGCTCATCTCAATTAGTTATTGTTCCACATCATCTCTTGGAGCTTTGCCATGGCTTCCTTCTTGATTTCCCACATTATTTTTCTAAGCTTAGATTTGAAAGCCATTTTCTCCACCATTCCATTGATAAGGCTCCACACAATTCTAGCCAGTGATTTGTGGATCCCCTGCTTGGATGGACTGTCTACAAAACGTGATTGTCTTCTCATTCCAAGTCTATCCTTCTCTAGTAACCAGGGTGGGCGTCCCCCCCCTGGCTCAATCCCATCTTAATCATCTCTGCAACCCTTGTTCAAGCACCTTTCCGAGTCGATAGATCTGCTATGGAGCATTTGGAGGCTCTACCCTTGGGCCTCCTTTCCTTCCCTTAACCTGCCACAATCAACCAAGTGCCAATTCAAAAATAGTTCAGACCTATGTCACAAGGTTCACCGAACTTCAACTTTGAGGTTCAAAATTCAGCAAACCTGAATTTTTTTTTGAGGTTTAGCAAACCTCATCGAACCTCTAGGTCATTACCATTTCCATGGTTCAAGCTCATAACATCATGTCGTAGCTCGCACTTGTAGTCGATCCAAAATTCGGCAAACCTAAATTTTCTTTTGGGGTTTGGCAAACCTCATCAAACCTCTGGATCATTAACCAATTCCATGTTTCAAGCTCATAATTTGATGTCACAGCTCACACTTGTAGTTCATTCTTGCAGTTTCGAAGTCCATGATAGCATTTTTTATGTTTATTGATGTTGGTTTCTTATTATTTTGTGCTATATAGCGAACCTCATCAAGAAATTCAAACTCGAATAGAACCTAATCATTATTGAACCTCAACTTGAACCCCAGACCATGTGACTTAGGTTCAGACCAAAGCAAGAAAGTGGCAAACCTCAGAGAATTTTCAGGCGTAAAGCATAGAATGAAAATTATGACTAGATTACTCATCCATAATCACAGTTTATTGCCAGATTGAGGATGTTATTACGCTGGGGTGGTGTTTGGTTGAACACCAGATCTGCCTGCTTTGGGGCTCTCGGGCATAGTTTATTTTGCTTCCATTAGAGCTCTCAATTTACTTGAGTATATGTGTCCATCGTTATCTGTTTTGTGTAGACTGCTAACATATCTGCAGTACTGGCTCTGATTCATCAGCAGTTCTGTTGGTGCCTGTTGTCTGCAACTGAGTTGATAATTATGACATTTTTCTTTGGAATATTTGCGTCATTAATTTCTCTCTAAATGGTGAATTTACCTCAAAATTATGAGATTATTGGGTCTTTGTTAATGGTGGCCAAGCTGGAAATTGCTAGTTTTTCGAATTGGGTTGAAACTTGAATGTTATGATCTTTCTAGGTATTTTATATTGGTTTGTGTTTTCTAAATGTATATGTTTTTGACAAGTTGGGTAGACGATCATACTATTTGTATGTTGAAATTTCTTCTATGGATTTTTCATGGTTGTGGTGTGTCTGTATATAGTTATATATTGTTGAAAACTAGAAAAGCTATAGGAATTGAACCTAAGATCTGTCCTCAAGCAATTAGCTGCTCTATCAATGAGATAGATGCCCCTTCATGACAGGCGCCCTTAAGGTTCAATATAAAGTTGCGGATTTCTACCTCTGAAACCCACCCTGTTACCCCCTTTAACACACTTTGGTAAAAAATTGACAGGCTAGGAATTGAATTGAAAACTTGCCCTTTAAACAAGTGTTTGCTCTACCACTAACCTGTGTGGTGCTTTGTGATTGGTACCATTAGCAGTTTGATCTAAAGGTGTTGATTGCAACCTTTGACATATATGTGCTATTGGTGAATAGGGTTGAAAATGTGGGCCAAAATCTATTCATATTTTTGGTATTTGTCACAATTATTGGGTGGTGTGAAGTGAAAACTATGTTGGTTGTGTTGGAGTTTATATCAGATTCTATCATTCTTGTAGTTTATCTGCTATTAGTGTATGCATATGAGTGAACTTTGTTTGAAATTACGAATTATCTGCTATTAGTGTATGCATATGAGTGAACTTTGTTTGAAATTACGAAGTTCTGTTTTAGGTTTTTGCTACTGGTTATCAGGTTAAAAAGAATAGTTTGTGTTATTTGTTTCTGGTATGATTAAAACTACTATTTAAAAAATTATACAATTCCTTTGTAGGTCCTTTATTGCTGGATTGGTATTTGTCACAATTATTGGTGGTGTGAAGTGAAAACTATGTTGGTTTTGTTGGAGTTTATATCAGATTCTATCATTCTTGTAGTGTATCTGCTATTAATGTATACATCACCCATGGGTGAACTTTGTTGGAAATTATGAAGTTTTCTTTTAGGTTTCTGCTATTGGTTATCAGGTTAAAAATAATAGTTTTGTATGCATCACCCATGAGTGAACTTTGTTGGAAATTAGGAAGTTTTCTTTTAGGTTTTTGTTATTGGTTATCAGGTTAAAAAGAATAGTTTTGTGTTTTTTGTTTCTGGTATGATTAAAACTACTATTTTTTAAATTATGCAATTCCTTTGTGGGTCCTTTATTGGTGGACAGGGTAGTGATGATTATGTGTATGATATCTTATCTCAGACAGGGTGGTGATGATTATGTGTATGATATCTTATCTCAGTCTAACTCTGATTGGTCATGTTATCAGAAGTCTGGAAACCAACTGTACCCTCCTCGGTGAAGGAGTATTGCGAATCTGTTGGTCTACCATGGAAAGAACTTTGCAAGGCAAAAAAGTACGTAAGTTGTTATGATTCTATACTTAATTGGAATGATTCGGTAGGCGAAGAGGCTTTTCACCTTGATAAGGAAAGATATTGGGCCAAATATAGTGGGCATTCCTGTCACTTTCCTCCTCCTGGCCCCGACATATACATTGATGTGATTGATTGTAATGCAGAACAACAGTTAGATGTTGATTTGCCAGACAGAGCTGACTCTGAATCAGAAAATCTGGACATTGAAAAGCTGCCAGATAGAGCTCAAGAGACACTAATTCCATTTGATATTAAGAGTCATGCAACTGAGATTCAAGAGAAAGAAAGGCCATTTGGACTTGGGTATTATGTTTCTGGCTCTTGCAGCTATACACATATTTGTAATGTTGTCGACCTTTATACTGCTGAACCTCAGTTACCCGATCATTACAAACTGACATTGGTAACTGCAGGAATCAATAGTTCAAGGCAGGTCCTGTGCGTGCATAGCACTCTGCATGGGCATATTTGCTGAAGTAGCTCTGCAAAAACAATTTAGGGAGAATGTGCAGTCGAGTTTTAATGTCAATCGATTTGTTGACAATCATTTCCCCAATAGTCATACCATCAACCAAACTCATCTATTACTTGCAATGCTTGGAGTTGATGTCATAGCTCACACTTGTTGTTCATTCTTGCAGTTTCGAAGTCCATGATAGCATTTTTTTATGTTTATTGATGTTGATTTCTTACTATCTTGTGCTATATAGCGAACCTCATCAAGAAATTCAAACTCGAAATGAACCTAATCATTATTGAACCTGAACTTGAACCCCACACCATGTGACTTAGGTTCAGACCAAAGCAAGAAAGTGGCAAACCTCAGAGAATTTTCAGGAGTAAAGCATAGAATGAAAATTATGACTAGATTACTCATCCATAATCATAGTTTATTGCCAAATTGAGGATGTTATTACGCTAGGGTGGTGCTTGGTTGAACACCGGATCTGCCTGCTTTGGGGCTCTCAGGCATAGTCTATTTTGCTTCCATTAGAGCTCTCAATTTACCTAAGTATATGTGTCCATAATTTTCTGTTTTGTGTAGACTGCTAACATATCTGCAGTACTGGCTCTGATTCATCAGCAGTTCTGTTGGTGCCTACTGTCTGCAACTAAGTTGATAATTATGACATTTTTCTTTGGAATATTTGCTTCATTAATTTATCTCTAAATGGTGAATTTACTTCAAAATTATGATATTATTGGGTCTTTGTTAATGGTGGTCAAGCTGGAAATCACTAGTTTTTCGAATTGGGTTGAAACTTGAAAGTTATGATCTTTCTAGGTATTTTATATTGGTTTGTGTTTTCTAAATGTATATGTTTTTGACAAGTTGGGTAGACGATCATACTATTTGTATGTTGAAATTTCTATGGATTTTTCATGGTTGTGGTGTGTGTGTATATAGTTATATATTGTTGAAAACTAGACAAGCTATATGAATTGAACCTAAGATCTGTCCTCAAGCAATTAGTTGCTCTATCAATGAGATAGATGCCCCTTCATGACAGGCAACCTTAAGGTTCAATATAGAGTTGCGGATTGCTACCTATGAAACCCACCCTGTTACCCCCTTTAACACACTTTGGTAAAAAATTGACAGGCTAGGAATTGAATTGAAAACTTGCCCTTTAAACAAGTTTTTTCTCTACCACTAACCTGTGTGGTGCTTTGTGATAGGTACCATTAGCAGTTTGATCTAAAGGTGTTGATTGCAACCTTTTACATATATGTGCTATTGGTGAATAGGGTTGAAAATGTGGGCCAAAATCTATTCATATTTTTGGTATTTGTCACAATTATTGGGTGGTGTGAAGTGAAAACTATGTTGATTGTGTTGGAGTTTATATCAGATTCTATCATTCTTGTAGTGTATCTGCTATTAGTGTATGCATCACCTATGAGTGAACTTTGTTGGAAATTACGAAGTTCTGTTTTAGGTTTCTGCTATTGGTTACAGGTTAAAAAGAATAGTTTTGTGCTAGTTGTTCCTGGTATGATTAAAACTACTATTTAAAAAATTATACAATTCCTTTATAGGTCCTTTATTGGTGGATTGGTATTTGTCGCAATTATTGGTGGTGTGAAGTGAAAACTATGTTGGTTGTGTTGGAGTTTATATCAAATTCTATCATTCTTGTAGTGTATTTGCTACATCACCCATGAGTGAACTTTGTTGGAAATTACGAAGTTTTCTTTTAGGTTTCTGCTTTTGGTTATCAGGTTAAAAAGAATAGTTTTGTATGCATCACCCATGAGTGAACTTTGTTGGAAATTAGGAAGTTTTCTTTTAGGTTTCTGCTATTGGTTATCAGGTTAAAAAGAATAGTTTTGTGTTATTTGTTTCTGGTATGATTAAAACTACTATTTTTTAAATTATGCAATTCCTTTGTGGGTCCTTTATTGGTGGACAGGGTAGTGATGATTATGTATGATATCTTATCTCAGTCTAACTCTGATTGGTCATGTTATCAGAAGTCTAGAAACCAACTGTACCCTCCTCGAAGAAGGAGTATTGCGAAGCTGTTGGTCTACAATGGAAAGAACTTTGCAAGGCAAAAAAGTACGTAAGTTGTTACGATTCTATACTTAATTGGAATGATTCGGCAGGCGAAGAGGCTTTTCACCTTGCCAAGGAAAGATATTGGGCCAAGTATAGTGGGCATTCCTATAACTTTCCTCCTCCCGACCCCGACATATACATTGATGTGATTGATTGTAACGCAGAACAACAGTTAGATGTTGATTTGCCAGACAGAGCTGACTCTGAATCATAAAATATAGACATTGAAAAGCTTCCAGATAGAGCTCAAGAGACACTAATTCCATTTGATATTAAGAGTCATGCAACTGAGATTCAAGAGAAAGAAAGGCCATTTGGACTTGATATTATGTTTCTGGCTATTGCAGCTATACACATATTTGTAATGTTGTCGACCTTTATACTGCTGAACCTCAGTTACCCGATCATTACAAACTGACATTGGTAACTGCAGGAATCAATAGTTCAAGGCAGGTCTTGTGTGTGCATAGCACTCTGCATGGGCATATTTGCTGAAGTAGCTCTGCAAAAACAATTTAGGGAGAATGTGCAGTCGAGTTTTAATGTAAATCGATTCGTTGACAATCATTTCCCCAATAGTCATACCATCAACCAAACTCATCTATTACTTGCAATGCTTGGAGTTGATGTCACAGCTCACACTTGTTGTTCATTCTTGCAGTTTCGAAGTCCATGATAGCATTTTTTATGTTTATTGATGTTGATTTCTTACTATCTTGTGCTATATAGCGAACCTCATCAAGAAATTCAAACTCGAATCGAACCTAATCATTATTGAACCTCAACTTGAACCCCAAACCATGTGGCTTAGGTTCAGACCAAAGCAAGAAAGTGGCAAACCTCAGAGAATTTTCAGGAGTAAAGCATAGAATGAAAATTATGACTAGATTACTCATCCATAATCACAATTTATTGCCAGATTGAGGATGTTATTACGCTGGGGTGGTGTTTGGTTGAACACCAGATCTGCCTGCTTTGGGGCTCTCATGCATAGTCTATTTTGCTTCCATTAGAGCTCTCAATTTACCTGAGTATATGTGTCCATCGTTATATGTTTTGTGTAGACTGCTAACATATCTGTAGTACTGGCTCTGATTCATCAGCAGTTCTGTTGGTGCCTGCTGTCTGCAACTGAGTTGATAATTATGACATTTTTCTTTAGAATATTTTCTTCATTAATTTATCTCTAAATGGTGAATTTACTTCAAAATTATGAGATTATTGGGTCTTTGTTAATGGTGGTCAAGCTGGAAATCGCTAGTTTTTCGAATTGGGTTGAAACTTGAAAGTTATGATCTTTCTAGGTATTTTATATTGGTTTGTGTTTTCTAAATGTATATGTTTTTGACAAGTTGGGTAGACGATCATACTATTTGTATGTTGAAATTTCTATGGATTTTTCATGGTTGTGGTGTCTCTGTATATAGTTATATATTGTTGAAAACTAGACAAGCTATAGGAATTGAACCTAAGATCTGTCCTCAAGCAATTAGTTGCTCTATCAATGACATAGATGCCCCTTCATGACAGGCACCCTTAAGGTTCAATATAAAGTTGCGGATTGCTACCTCTGAAACCCACCCTGTTACCCCCTTTAACACACTTTGGTAAAAAATTGACAGGCTATGAATTGAATTGAAAACTTGCCCTTTAAACAAGTTTTTTCTCTACCACTAATCTGTGTGGTGCTTTGTGATAGGTACCATTAGCAGTTTGATCTAAAGGTGTTGATTGCAACCTTTGACATATATGTGTTATTGGTGAATAGGGTTGAAAATGTGGGCCAAAATCTATTCATATTTTTGGTATTTGTCACAATTATTGGGTGGTGTGAAGTGAAAACTATGTTGATTGTGTTGGAGTTTATATCAAATTCTATCATTCTTGTAGTGTATCTATTATTAGTGTATGCATCACCTATGAGTGAACTTTGTTGGAAATTACGAAGTTCTGTTTTAGGTTTCTGCTATTGGTTATCAGGTTAAAAAGAATAGTTTTGTGTTATTTGTTTCTGGTATGATTAAAACTACTATTTAAAAAATTATACAATTCCTTTGTAGGTCCTTTATTGGTGGATTGGTATTTGTCACAATTATTGGTGGTGTGAAGTGAAAACTATGTTGGTTGTGTTGGAGTTTATATCAGATTCTATCATTCTTGTAGTGTATCTGCTACATCACCCATGAGTGAATTTTGTTGGAAATTACGAAGTTTTCTTTTAGGTTTCTGCTATTGGTTATCAGGTTAAAAAGAATAGTTTTCTATGCATCACCCATGAGTGAACTTTGTTGGAAATTAGGAAGTTTTCTTTTAGGTTTCTACTATTGGTTATCAGGTTAAAAAGAACAGTTTTGTGTTATTTGTTTCTGGTATGATTAAAACTACTATTTTTTAAATTATGCAATTCCTTTGTGGGTCCTTTATTGGTGGACAGGGTAGTTATGATTATGTGTATGATATCTTATCTCAGTCTAACTCTGATTGGTCATGTTATCAGAAGTCTGGAAACCAACTGTACCCTCCTCAGAGAAGGAGTATTGTGAATCTATTGGTCTACCATGGAAAGAACTTTGGAAGGCAAAAAAGTACGTAAGTTGTTACGATTCTATACTTAATTGGAATGATTTGGCAGGCGAAGAGGCTTTTCACCTTGCCAAGGAAAGATATTGGGCCAAGTATAGTGGGCATTCCTGTCACTTTCCTCCTCTTGACCCCGACATATACATTGATGTGATTGATTGTAACGCAGAACAACAGTTAGATGTTGATTTGCCAGACAGAGCTGACTCTGAATCAGAAAATCTGGACATTGAAAAGCTGCCAGATAGAGCTCAAGAGACACTAATTCCATTTGATATTAAGAGTCATGCAACTGAGATTCAAGAGAAAGAAAGGCCATTTGGACTTGGGTATTATGTTTCTGGCTCTTGCAGCTATACACATATTTGTAATGTTTTCGACCTTTATACTGCTGAACCTCAGTTACTCGATCATTACAAACTGACATTGGTAACTGTAGGAATCAATAGTTCAAGGCAAGTTCTGTGCGTGCATAGCATTCTGCATGGGCATATTTGCTGAAATAAGTCTGCAAAAGCAATTTAGGGAGAATGTGCAGTCGAGTTTTAATGTCAATCGATTCGTTGACAATCATTTCCCCAATAGTCATACCATCAACCAAACTCATATATTACTTGCAATGCTTGGAGTTGATGATGATTTGGTATCAAATAGTAGTCCAAATCAAAGTGTAGATCTTGTACATGAGAGCAAAACCTTGGAAGATTATTTCTATGGACATTATAGCCGTTCAACAAGCTTTGATTGATTTAAATCTACTTCTCTAAGCTTCATAATTTTTCTTAATCCTTGCTTCTGTAAAAGCTTCAATATTTTATATTTGGTGTATTACTGTGAGCCAATGTCACTACTTAGCTGTGTTCAATTTCAATCACTCTGCATATTGGCTGAAGTTGTGTCTGAAGTTGAGTGGAGTCCATGTAAAGTCCCTTGCCAATTCCTTGTATAAATGTGAAAGCCATTAGTGGTCACTCATTTTAGTGACCCACTTGATCTACTTGGAGCAAACTTTTAGAGAACAAGAACATGATAATAACAAACCTAGGGTCAAAACCTTTTGCTCTGCAAATTCCAGTTGGGGCAAAGGACTACTATCAGGGACCTGTTAGAATAAGCATCATTAATGTTGTATATACATCATTAACCAATTGTATGTATGTCATGCCTATTGTCTTTCAATGAAATGCATTAGGGTTTGTAGAAATAAGTAGATAAATCAATTCAAATCTCAAAGATAAGCATATTTTAAAAATTATGTTTTCTTGGGGTCTTTAATTGTTGACACCTAATCCGAAACGGATGGGTGAACTGGACAGTCATCCAGAAGATGAACTGATCCGTTTTATTTGTGTATATAAATGTATGTTACCTAATGAATAAAATCATCAGTTTTCTCTCGCTCATTAATTATGGAGTTACCCTGCCCTGACATTAATAAATATAGTTAAAGTCTATAAGCACTTTTAAGGCATTTCAGCACACCTCAGTAACTAATTTAATCATTTGCACATTTCTTGTCTTTTGGTGAGCATTTCTTGTCTTTTGTCTTGTGTTTCTTTGCTTGTTTAAAACTTTTGAACAATTGATATCATTCAACATTTTTGTGAATTAATTAAATTCTGGCCAATTTTCGCTGAAGAATCCATTGCTACTGGGTTGTAGCATTTCTTTTTGCATTCTGGTCAGGTGAGGCAGTAAACCTTGGTGCATGTTTAGAAATAATGGCCCTAGTGTCTTTTAACTCCTGAATTTATATTTTATGCGACAGCCAAAGAACTTGTAGCTTGTTAATTGAAAAGAAAAACTTAATGTTGGATGATAGAGCTTGACATTATTCTTGTGGTTGATCTCTATCGGATGAGTTTATGATTACACTCCATTGGCTGACATTGGAATGATGGCCATCTTATTTACACTTCATTGGCTCACTGAAGAGTAGAATATGTAAACAACTTAATAGTGATTATTCATAGTGAACCAAAACAAGTTCTAATTGATCTAATAAAATTGAAACTTGAATAGCCACTATAAACGCATGTGATAACAAACACTACTTATGAGAACAATAGTGTTTGACAATAGATTTCTAATTAACAACTTTTTATTTTCTTTGGATTAATACAATTGTGTCTCTTCTTGTGGTCACTTGTTTTAGTGACCCACTGGTGCTCACTAGAGCTGAAAATTTTCTTGTCCTTGCCTTTGGAGAATTGTATGTATGTGGAAGGAAAAGCAAGTATGATATCAGTATTGATTTGCCACACCAATGTTATGTACTTTTTCAAGTCTGAAGATGTGTAACTTGTGGTTTAGCTTGGTACATTATCTTGTATACCACTTTACTTTGACTTTGTCAATATCATAAGTCCAGTAGCAATTTAAGTGTATGTCTGCATGGCAGAACTGCATTGGGCTTGAACTTTTCTAAAAAATTACATTGTATTCAAAGAAATATGATGTCCAGATAGCAATGAACTCCAAACATCATATCTCTTTGCTCCTTGTAGGCTTGAACCGATATCTCTTTTAGAGAAATTCAACAACTCTAATTTAGCATCCTTGCAGTAGATTGTAGCAAAGCTCAGGGATCAAGCTTAACTCCATGCTTATGAGGCATCCGCATTCTCACAGTTTACTTGCAGCTCATTCTCAGTTTTAATGGGAAGGTGATATATGGTGTATTATTGTTGCAGTGGCAGGGGATGGATTTTATCCATTTACTGGAGGAAAAAATACTTGGTCACAATGTGTCTGTTTGATTTAGACTGGTAATTTTTTGTTTCAATGGCTATCGAATGTTGGAGGAAGGCTTATCATTGCAATGGATGGTGTTTGGGATGCATTGAGCTCTGAGAAGGCTGCAAATTGCTGTCGAGGCTTGCCAGCAGAACTTGCTGCAAAACAAATTGTTAAGGTACAAATACTGTTGAAAAGGATAAGTGATCAATTTCACCATCTTTAAGTTTATTTTCTATCATAGCCTAACCGATTTAGCTGTATGAGGTTTTGAGGATAAGAGGACTTAGGGACGACACTACATGCATTGTAGTGGATTTGATCCCACCTGAGAAATCCGCACCACTAGCTCTAGTTAAGAAGGAAGGCAAATTTAAGAATTGTTTCAGAAGAAAATCCACTGATTCATCGTCTAAGTCAGTTGAAAAGCAGCAAAATATAGACATTGTCCAGGAAATCTTTGAGGAGGGGTCAGCAATGCTCGCTGAAAGGTAGATAGCCATTTCCAGCTTAGCATCCTTGCAGTAGATTATGTTTTGTAAACACAAACTTATCATTTAAAATTGCAAAGGGAGTAGCCAGAGGCCTGGCTTATTTACATGAAAGGAATTTTTTTCATGGAAATATTAAGCCAAGCAACATCCTTCTGGGCTTTGACATGGAGCCAATCATAGCAGATTTTGGGCTAGAAAAGCTACTGGACACTGTCAATGTCAAGTATAGTAGCTCTACTATCCACCTAAGGAACCTTGAAGGTATATTTTCAGGGAGCAAACGATGAGAGGTTGTATCCTCCATGGTCACTCTAGAAATCCTTATAAACCCATGTAAATATGGTCTTTGATTAATATAAAACCTTAAGTTACAAAATTTCTCTCTCTCTCTCTATATATATATATATATGTATGTCTTATTGATAACCAAATATGTATATATTATTTAGACGTATCTTTCTCTCAATTATAAAATCTCTTAGATTTTCAGCCAATCTTGCTTTAAATTATAAAAAATTGTGAAATATTGGCCAATCTTTTGTTAAAATATTAGACCTTATAAATAATAGGAAAATATTTTCTACTAAAACATAATTTACTCATTTTCCACACTAGGGAAAATATGCCTACATGCCTACTTTTCATCATCTAAGAGGTTTTTATGATGCACTCCTGCAAATCTATTTGTTTGTTTTGATCCCTTTTACAACAAAGGTCATGTATGTGTTAATCTAACCTCCACTTCCCTCAATCTTGGGAGATATTAATGTGTGCACTCTCACTTCATGAATATCAACTCTAGTAATTAAATTACTCCATATCCTTGAGAGCTTGTGTTATCCATGTTGATGTAATTAGATATAGCCTTAAACCTATTTATTTAAGGAGAAGCACCATTAGGAAATTTTAGGAAGCTTCTCTCAAGAGTAGTAAGTTCCCACAAATTCTTTTTTGTATTATTATCGAATAAGAATTGATGTTTATCTTCTTTTTTTATTCAATGACCTTATCTTCTTTAGCACATCTCTAAACATACTTAACTACTGTCTAAAATATCTTAATATGTTGTTAACAGGAAATCTATATAGGATTCTTTATAAAAGTTGTTACTACACTTTTCCCAAGCTACCTTATCCTGTTCATTAGCAAGCATCTCTTTTGTAATATTGAGTCATTTGTGGACATTAAAAGCATTTTCCGCTGACTTTATTTCTTTGATATTAAGTTTTTTCTACTGATTGGAGATCATATTACATGATGCATGATTAACAAATGCTTCTTATTTGTACAAAAAATACAGTGGAGATATAAAAGAGTTAAGACACATGATAAATGAAGAGTTTGGCTTTATTTATCTAGATCACAATATCACACATATGAAAATTATTTCACCATTTGAAAAACTTATCATTTCTTTATCCACTCACTATATGAGTTCCATTGGGAGTGTAGAGCCTTACAACAATAATATATTAGTGCAATTTTAAAATTTTCATATAATCTACTAATTATCAGCACTAAACTCTTTATAAATGAAGTTGACACACTAAAAAATGATGCTTGTCTTTTAATTTATAAGAGAATTATCATGGTAAATTGGTATAAGAATATTAGTAGAAAAAATCACCTAGTTATAAGCCTAGATATTGGCAAAGGCTAATTCTTCATGTGGCATAATCAATTAACCATGTGATCTTGTTACATGATGCAAAAAAATGACCCATGGATCCTAATACTTTTTAGGGTTCTTTTTCAATTCAATAGGCTTTTCTTCTTCTTCTTCTTCTTCTTGAGATAGTAAAGATAATGACTCAAGAATGACTCTAAGCTTACTAGATAACCAAATTCACAACATACCTTGCAGTTTCCACACTAGCCACTTACGAATTTTCAAACATCAATGTTTAGATAATAAATAATGGATGGCCATAAAAAAACATAAACATTAACACCAAAAATAATAATAATCACATGAACCTACTGAGAAAGCAGAAACACATAAGATATCATCTTCACATTGGATACTTTGGAGAAAGGCAATCTTGAGTACCACGATCAAATAAAGAAACACGAAAACACATAAGATATCATCTTCGCATTGGATACCACGATCAAATAAAGAAACACCAGAACACATAAGATATCATCTTCACATTGGATACTTTGGAGAAAGGCAATCTTGAGTACCACGATCAAATAAAGAAACACGAAAACACATAAGATATCATCTTCGCATTGGATACCATGATCAAATAAAGAAACACCAGACTACGGGAGAAGTGACTGTTAATTTTTAAAATTTTGATATAAACATTGGTTTTCAAGAGAAATTGCAATTAACAATGTACAAATTACTGAATAAATAATTACCAATTAAACTTTTAAGTCACGCTTTAAAGGTGCAATTAAGTTGAGCTTTCATCTTGTCATTCAATTGATGGACATTGAATATTAAATATAACATAAATATATAGGAGTAGCATGTGAGTGTTAGTTTTAGAAAGAAGATTCTTCTTATTATTAATAAAAATATAGATAGCTAGTTTCATTTTAAAGGGTTATAAATATGAGTTATAAATACAAGACTTAAAAGGTTGTAAATATTTAAAGGGTTGTAAATATGAGTTATTAATTGTTTTTACTCAAAACCTGGTAAATAGAAATTTAGCAATTTCTTTTTAATTGAGTGACTCAAATTCATGTTTCTTTAGGTTCAAGGTAAGCCCACTAAAGTGGAAAAAATTGTGATGCCAATAATTAGAGGGATTGTCATCATGGGGTGATAAGAAATTTAATATTCCAAGAAGAGGAGGCAGTAGTAGATTCTAAATAAATTAGCAATGCAGCAACATAAATGTTTGCAACAAATTTAGAGAGATCCACCTTGTTGAATAATGCACACACTACATGGATAATGGATTTCCGCGCTTTATGCCTTACGACATTTTCTTTGAAAACATCTGGTGCAAATGCTAGTTTTATTTATATTAAAAATAAATAGTTATATATGTTATTGAATCAATAAGTTTATTTTACAGTCTAGTATGATTTATAATTTTGTTTATTTATATCGAAGTTGAAACTTTGCTCATATTGATTTAAATACAAATTTTAAAAAATCTATATAAAAATAGCTATATAAAACATTTCAATAATGTTGGCTCATGTTAGATCCGTATTTAAGATGGATCTATGTTGGTTATATAAAATTGAAGTTACCAATTGGATAAGTTCGAGTATTTCGGAGGAATAAATTTATTGACTAAATGTTTTATAATTAGATGATGATTATGATTTATTTTACATGTACAAAAGAAGATTTAAAGATATATGTGGAAACTTTTTTGACACTAAATTGATAAAGTTTAGTAGTTGTTTGGATCTAATGATTTGTAATGAATTAATTAAGTGGTCAAAATAAAATAAAATTAAATGTATTCATGGGCTTGCAATGGTTTTGTAGATCATGATATATATAATATCCACATACGGTGTTGAATTGTTGGTTTTGACATAAAATTCGAAAAGTGTGAAGTACTCTATCTCCAATTAAAAGAGCTAAATATTTAAAAATAAAATAAAAAATTACTCTTTAAAGTAAAAAAAATATTGAGGACCTTTATCACACATTTAACAATTCAACTTGTATGTATAAGATTTCTTTTGAAACTTTTTTTTGTGTAAGCTTGGTAGGACTACATCTTCATCATGTCCAACTTTTCACCCCGATTGGGGGATAGCACAAGATTTGAACCCAAGACTTCTAGTTCGGTGAGACTTTATTTCCACAACCATTGCACATACTATAATCAACGACAATACTTGTTCATCAGTAGTAGCAATGAATTCTATAGAAGACTGTACTCGAACTGTGTCTCACCTAGTCAGGTGGAGACTAGGTGAATAATAAATGTATTATTGATAATCAAATGCTTGATTTCACTAGAGGTACCATTCATTTTGTTAGAGACTCTATGTTTTTGTTGTAAATGACATGTCATTTGTAGAATGTCAAGTGAAAATTGTTAGAGTTTTCTGAAGGAGAGCATTTCCATACTGGGGAAATAGTTGCAATTGTATCAACAATTTTGATGTACCTCTTCCTATTCACTGAAATGCGAGTGGCCTAACCTTTTGAGCAGGGCCCAAAGACGTAGCCCAGAAGGGGTGAAATCCGTCAACAATCTTGGTGTATTTATAATTGATGTTCCATGATTATGTGTGTCATGTCCTTTATGGCTAACTTTCTTAGATGAATTAAGTCATAGTCTTGAAAGGCACATTTCAAAACTTGCCAAGTGTCAGGTAGAGATGTTTTTCCATAATTTCAGATCACTAGGATGCCACTAATGAAATTTCCCAACTTCACAAGGATGTGTGCCAAATTTTTGACAAAATAATTGCATGAATTTTTTTTGATTAAGTGTATAATATTAATAAATCTACAAGGGTGTAAGTTGTAAACATTTATAGTAAGAAACAAAAACATGGATCCCATATAAAACCAAAAGGTAATGGATTTTGGCAACCCTTTTTGCTACCCCTCATGTAAATGTCACTATGATTTGTAATTCATGTAACTGTTGTGGAAATATAAAAAATGATGGCTTGGAGGAGTGAACATGAATTCATAGGTATAAGGAGAGGAGTTTCTTGGGAAGTGACTAAACTTAGGTTGTTTCATTTAATAGTCCATCAATCTCTAACTATGTTTAATGGACTGCATAGGAAGGAAGGAGGTGGAGTTGGGTTCCTAGAGATAAGGATGAATATCATATCACATATGTCCTTATGAGGTGTATTGGGTGGTGAACACATAATAGACAAATGAGGAGTTGAAAAAAAAGAGGCTAATGGGAAGAAAATAAAGGAGTTGGCCAGACAAGGAGATAGACCCTGAATTGTATGTTTTGTATGGAGGATATGCTGGGATGCACATACTGTGATTGCGGGAGAACTTGCAAAAGGAGAACAATATGGAACAATGTTGGCACTGGAGTGGGAGCACATTAAGGAGTATGGGGCAAAGTGAAGGTAGGAGCTTAAAAAGAGGAGACACTTTGTGTTATTGAGGCATGTAGGGTAGAGTAGGTGGGAACATTTAGTACTCTATATTCTTGTTTAGTAGAGTGGAGACTTTGTGTGTGCTTGAATACCTGCAAGGTTTAGGGGGTGGAAATATTATGTACTCTGGATTCTCAATGTGTAGGTGGAGACACCGTGGCTATGATTTTCACTAGTGGTTAGTAGATCGAGACATCATGTGATTTGGATTTGTGTGAGTAGGTCGAGACACTAGGAACTCTGGATTCCTGTGTGAAACGCTTGATTGACATTAGTGTGAATTCCCTTGGGCACTTAACTCTTCAGAATCCAAATCCAACTTAAAGGTGGTTAGTTGCAAGTAGGGTTACAGTGCAACTAGCCTATGGTGGGGTGGAGAGCTAAAGTCTCTCCCTTAATTGTCAATCATTTAAGTTAATTCGATAAGTACACTTGTATATATGTTCCACTATGAAAGATGAATGATATTGTTACCTGTTATAGCAATGTATGTATTAGCACCATTAGTGAAGTAACATGTTATTCCTAGTTGACTATAATGAGATGGTTATTTGAATGATTCTCATGGTTGTGAAAGACTTTCATATCCCTGTGGTTGTTGGTATGTTTATGAGTTATAAAGCCATTTACATGGTTTTGTATGGATGTTGGTTGTGCTTAGTTAAACTAGTTGTGTGTGATTTCCATTATTTGGCATGTTATGGATCTCACGGATACGTGACTACATATTATTGTTGAATGCTTAGCCTGGTAAAGGATTAATGATGTTGCAATGTATGATTTATCAGTGGATCTAATAGTATTGTTTATGACGCATTCTAGTGGTAGGATATGTTACTGATATAATTAAGTTGCAAAGGAGTGTTAGCCATGGATTTTCTTGTTTAATGCTTATTAATAGGCATTTTCATAGATTATTTATTACATGATGGTTATGAAATATATACAGATTTTTAGTATTGGAATAAAGGTTTCATTCCTATATTATTGAGTGTTTGCAACAACACTTTGCTTCAAGGAATTTTTGGGAAAAATCCCTTAAATCGCTAAAGTTTCTAAGTATGAGTAATCCAGAGGATTATACTTGTATCGGGGACTAGATAAATCCTTAGTAAGGTTTGAATCTAGGTTGAATGTATCGTAGGTCTGGAAAATGTATTTGGAAATTTGGGCATCTAGGTGTTGACACTTATGTGTTTTCTACAAAACATAGGATTTGGAAATAACCTAGATGACTTGTGGTGAAACAAGAAAAACAATAGTCTCTAGGGTGGAACCTGCATGGGCATTTGAAGGCTTGAAGCTAGATTTATTCACAAGCTATATTTCATATGAAATATGGAGTGGGGCTTGTTTTTCTATTACTCGAATTAATTCCATATCACCTTATAAAAAGAGGCTGTATCCAGGATTTGGGACATCCACGGGTGAGAGCAAGGCATAAAGAGATGTAGCCACAAATGTGGGCTAGGGACGCATTTCATATGTTGCGCATCATTATCCAATGTAGGCCCTACATAATAAAGTATATTGCACAAAGCCAAATATGTTAGTTTGTGCGAGTATTCAGACATTAGGGAGAGTGGCTTAGAGAGAGCATGGGAAATTCGTGATGCTGAGACATGCCCATATGTATTCATGAGGTGTTGGTAATCCAATAGTCTAGGGTCTAAGGGAATTTTCCATAGTACAAGTTTTGTTCACAACCAGATCTCCCCAAACACTAACTATAGAGGAGATTGTGTATTTGCATGAAGGGTTAGACCTAGAGGGGCCTACAAATTGGGATGATGTGGTAAGTTCCATGATAGTATGGAACTGACCACAAAGATGCCATGTAGGTGTTGTGGATGATGTGGTTCAGCCATATGGGCTACCATGTCAATGCAACATGGTAGTACACTATTGTGTGACATGAGTTAATTGGTCAACCTTGAAAAGGGCATAACTTTCAATTTGGGAGACAAATTGAGATAAATTTACATTGCTATAAAACTCTCGACTAGTTAAACATGATGGTGTTATCCAAAGTTCATTTCATAAATGTTGGTAAAGAAGGAATTTTGTAACCTATTTCCATAGTGAGACCATGGAGGTTGTATTGTGGGAATTTAAATGGTAAGTTCCTTAGATAGAACACCAAAGGGCACTGCTCACAAACAGATCAAAAATCGGTACACCAATATTCTTGATGTGGTTAAAACCCTCAAAGAGGGAAACAGTCCACGGTGTGAGCCAACGCGACCACTTCAGGGAATTTATTAACGTAAAAGACAGAAATTTACATAATCTTCTCTCACGAATGGTCACTTTACAAATGACCCTCCATTCTCGTTAAATAAAGATCATGGACCAATCGGGTGTTAAGCCACAGATCAAGTGTTCAGATCACTTCATGTCTAGAACATATTGTGACCGTCGGATTGTAAGTTACAAAAATTACATAGTAAAGAAACACACTTTACCTAAATCTACACTAGACTAAGTTATACTTAACTATTTCCTATGTGTCTGAATATCCTAACATCCCCCCTTAAGAACAACTTGGGACAAGATTGAAGGATGTTCAAACATGGCACAATAGGAGAAGGAAGGATGCAATATAACCTATTCCCCCTTAGTGACAACTTCCTAAACTCCAACCATAAATTAAAATTTAGTAAAATTTGCCTCTGTGAGAGCCTTTGTAAATATGTCTGCAACTTGATCATCGGTTGAACAATATTTCACTTCAAGAACATGGCCATGAATGATTTTTCTGATGAAGTGCATGTGTAGTTCAAAGTGTTTCTGCACTGTTGTTGGATTAGATCTTTTCATAGTTGAATGTCACTTTGATTATCACACCAAAGTGTAGTCGGATGCTGCTACTGAAATCCAAATTCTGACAAGATCCGATGAAGTCACAGGGCTTCCTTACTAGCTTCTATGGTGCCATGATACTCTGGTTCTGCTGAAGAAAGAGAAATGGCACTTTGTTTCTTACAAGGTCATGTAATAGGTCTGAAACCAAGAGTGAAGACATAACCTACAGTAGACTTCCAATCATTAGGGTCACTAGCCCAATTGGAATCAGTGAAACCAACCAATAGAGGAGGTGCTTCTACACTGTAATGAATCCCAAACTGAACTATACCTCAAACATAACAAAGTGTTCTCTTAGCTACTTTGCAATGGATTTCATGTGGGTTTTGCATAAACCGAGCAATAAGGCTAACAACAAAGGAAAGGTTAGGACATGTATGGGTTAGATGCAAAAGTTTTCCAACAAGCTGACAGTACAAGGTAGCATAAACTTCAGGGGAAGTACATGTAACTGAAGGTTTGGCTTTAGATTAAAAGGCAGAAGGGGTTGGCTTACAGCCTTCCATGTGAAGGTGGCGTAGAAGATCACATGCATACTTGGACTGGGAAAGGGAAATACCTTCTTTGGATTGCAAGACTTTAAGACCAAGAAAATAATGCAAGTGTCCTAAGTCTGACATTTGAAACTGCTTTTTAAGGAAAGACTTCACATGGTTCATAAGGTTAGGACCACTAGTAGTAAGGATAATATCATCAACATAAAGAACAAGAATGATAAGAGACTTACCCACTTTCTTGGTGTAGATAGAATTGTGAGAATGATGCCTAGAAAATCCAATATCTAAAAGAAATCTATCTATTTTGGCATACCAAGCCTGAGGAGCTTTCTTGAGACCATAGAGTGATTTCTTAACCCAACATACAAGGCTGGATTCTGTTTGTATAAAGCTAGGAGGTTTTTTGATATAGATTTCTTCATGCAAGTCCCCATGCAAGAAGGCATATTTAACATCCATCTGATGGGCTTCCCATTTGAAAGAGGCAATAAGGGAAATAAAAAGGTGGATAGAGTTCATTTTGGCAAAAGGGGAAAAGGTTTCAATATAGTCAATTCCTTCAATTGTGAAAAACCCTTAGCAACAAGACGCGATTTATGTTTATCAACTTTTCCACCTGGTCCAAACTTGGTTTTATAAACCCATTTGCATGTAACAAGCTTTCATCCCTTTGGAAGAGGAACAAGGTCCCATGTATCATTTTCCAATGGTGAACGATATTCTTCATTCATAGCTATGTCTTAATTTGGATGGCCTAAAGCTTCTGCAAAGGTGTTAGGATCATAATTCGCTGAAGCTTGAGCTAGTAAAGAAGAGGCTCTATTGAATTGAGAATGTCTATGACAATGATCTATAGGATCACCTGTTGCATCCCAAGTAGCATAGACCCATTTTGGAAGTTGAGGAGATAAAGGAGGATCCCGATAAGGTGGGGGAGGATTATCATCTTCGCTATCATCATCTGAAGAAGAAATATTTTTAGAAGTAGAAGGGATAGAGAGAGGTGGCACATATGCCGAATTAGGCTCGTAGGCCAATATATTCTCAACAAATTTTACATCTCTTCTAATGATACATTTTTGGATTTAGGTTGAAGAAGTCTATATCCTTTGACATTTTCAGAATATCCTAAAAGATTACATTTTTCACTCGTAGGTTCTAAGGCTTTATGCTTCTCATATGGAATATGGGCCCTTGCTTCACTTCCAAAAACACGAAAGTGACTTACATATGGTTTAATTGAGCCCCATGCTTCTTCTGGAGTGATATGCTTTAAAACCTCAGTAGGAATGCAATTTACTATGTAGTTTCCATAATTAATTGCTTCTGCCCAAAATTTAAGACTAAGTCCTTTAGGTTGAAGCATACAATTAGCCACTTGTTTTAAGGGGTGATTCTTCCTTTCAGCTACACCATTTTTCTGTGGAGTATATGGAACAATATGTTGCAATTGAATTCCATGGTCAGTGAAAAAGTTAATGAATTTGTTGTTAGCATATTATCCAACATTATCAAATTTTAGCTTAATAATTTGATGAAATTATTTCTCAACAAAGGCCTTAAAGGCCAAGAACATGTTAAAGACTTCACTCTTGAGTTTTAAGAAGTATACCCAAGTGCGTCTAGAGAAATCATCAATGAAAGTTAAGATATACTTGTAGTCAGAGAATTAAACAACTAGAAGTGGACAACATAAATCTATGCACAAGTTGTAAAGGGGCTGAGGCGTGCCAAGAGGCACATTTTTGAAAACTATCATGATGATGTTTTTTGAGTACACATTCGAAATAAACACCATCTCTGCAAGATATGATAGGAAGACCTGTCACCATATTTTCTTTACATATATCTTGAAGGGAGTGATAGTTTAAGTGACCAAATCGCTCATGCCAAAGTTTTCTCACTTCATCATTATGAAAAATAAATACTGAGGGAAGATTTGATGACCTAAAGTTGTTAAAAATATACAACCTTGTAGAATCATCAGCAATACCAGTAGCTAAAGTTTGTTTAGGATCTCTTAGGTTATTAATTACAACATCATGAGGTGAAAATTCAACGATTTTACCTTCACTTGAATGAGTTATCTGATATACATATAGAAGGTTGTAGGATAAGGTAGAAACACATAATACATAATTAAATTGACCATTGTCTAGATGAATAGTTCCAGTCCTTACAACACTAAGAGATGTATCATCACCAACACATATATTTTTGGTGTTACAATCATTTAAAGAAGAAAACATGGAATTTTTTTTGGCCATGTGATAAGAAGCTCGAGAATCAATGAGCCGCGCATGAGAATGAGAAGAAGAAGATACATTTAGTGCATAACCAGACTGAGATGCTTGATAACCATTTGCAGAAAGTGTTATTCCTGAACATGAAGTTGAAGTTGAAAAGTGCTCCAAATGGATGTTATGCTTCTTCATTTTTGCTTCCAAGGCTTCCATCTTATTAAAGCATTTGGATTCTAAGTGGCCATCACAAAAGTTGCAATGTATATCAGTCTTCTTCCCTTTGTTTTTATTTCCCTTATCATTTTGTTGAATTTATTTTTCAGTTTGAGACTGAAATTCCTTAGGACCCTTGCTTGGTTTAGGACCATTCTTTTTAGGATGTTGCTTCTTAGGATTCTTTGAATTTGGTTGCTGCTAGGTTGCTAAGACTTTCAGAGAAGAGTTTCCAGTATTAAGAAATCCAATATGTAAGAGCTTTTCTTGTTCTCTTATTAAACAATCACAAAAGGCATCAAAAGAGGGGAACTTGTAGTCTTGTCCTTGAGAAATAAAGGCTTCTATAGTAGAATGGAAGGTGGAAACAAACACAGAGTAGGCTAGTCCTAACTTAGTAAGAAGGGAATAGATAAAGCTACCATCTTCTTTCTTAATTTTAACACCTTCCAAGAGAAGTTTAAGGGTTTTAACTTGGAAAAAAAATATTCAATGGAAGAAAAATTATTGGGGTCCAACGTAAGTAAATCATTTTCGAGTTAATGGGCTTTAATTTCATTTTTAAATTCCATAAAAATTATTGAAATGTTTCATTGCTTCATCAGGGGTATCAAGTTTTGCGATATGGAATCTAAGCTCTGGAGAAATAGACATCCCTATCAACCCACGTGCTTGATCTTACTTATTTTCGCATTTGGCTACCTTTTCTTCATCTTTAGGTTTATATTCTTGGTCTGAGGCTATTTTATAAGTACTTTTACTTCTAAGTACATCCACAATATAGGATCACCATCAGAAGTAGTTAGTGTTGTCAAGAATAACTAGGCACAAACTTTCCAATTTAAAAGCAACTAAAGATGAAGATGCTTAAACTACGTGTTCCAATAGAAAGATCTCGAAAAATTAGTCCAATTAAAAAAACATCTCTGAAAACAGCTTCTGGATGAAGAAGTTACGGTTTTTTTAAGAAAAATTGTTGAAGATGCCAATGAAATACGTGAATATTGGGAAGTGAATGATAATATTATATTTAAATCCCTTCCCCGGCTCTTTCCAAACTTAGTCTAATTAGCTCACTTTAAAAACATACTACTTTCAGTGACCCACTTTTATAAATAAGTGAAACTCACTTTTACAATGATACTTTATGAATTACCCACTAAATTGTAACTTAAATAAAAGATAAAGTGACTTCAGAATTATAAGTGACTCACTTTTTATAATGTGTGAGAACACTTTTACATAAAGTAACTTTAAAACATAAGTTACATGTGACTTTTGAAAAATTAACTCAACAAAAAAGAAAGAATTGAACCCAAGACCTCTATTCTCATAAAGTAACTTTGGACGAAGTGAGCTAGTTTAAAAGGTTAGTAAATTATTGAAAGGAGGAAGGGTTTTTTTTTTTTTTTCTCACTAAAGCTTTTGAGTGCCAAGCCTTACGACTTAAAGTTAGATTTGGCTGGAAACTAAATATTTTCCTTAATGTTTCTTATTTTCCGAGGTCACACTAAGGCGTAGCAGAAAAGAGCATACACATGAAAAAATTCTTTTCTTTCTGTTTCTGGTTTGCCCAGATCACACAAAGTCACGGGGAAAAGAGAATACACAAAAATGAAAGGTATAGATCCAGTAATATATATATATTTATATATATATTTTTATAGAGGACTATACATCGAAATAAATAGAGACATAAATAACTATAACTACAAATAAAGACTGTTTACCTCCAAATCTTAAAAATGACTTAGCTAGGTCTACTAGAAAGATTTTTGCGTGGAATGAAAAGGGTTCCTCATCAGAACAGATGATCCTAACACAATAGAGCAGTCCCCTCAGCCTGAAAGCAGTAAAAAACAATACGTCTATGAAATGACAGTTAGATGCAGTTGTACCGGCTTCAAATTTATATCACCAACAGATGCGGCCCTCAAATAGCTCTGATACCATGTAAGAATTTACAGGGTAAGTTACTTAGATAGAACACCAAAGGACACCGATCACAAATAGATCAAAGATTGGTACACTAGTATTATTGACGTGGTTAAAATCCTCAAAGAGGGAAACAGTCCACGACCTAAGCCAATGCGGCCACTTCAGGCAATTTAATAATGTAAAAGAAAGAAAATTTACATGAGATTCTCTCATGAATGGCCACCTTACAAATGACCCTCCATGCTCTTTAAATAGAGATCATGGACCAATCGGGTGTTAAGCCACAGATCAAGTGTCGGTAAGACTAAGGAGAGAATGAACCATCGGATCACTTCATGTCTAGAACATATCATGACCGTCAGATTGTATCTTACAAAATGTACATAGTAAATAAACACACTTTACCTAACTATACAATAGACCAAGTTATACTTAACTATTTTCTATGTGTCAGAATATCCTAACATGTATTAATTAAAAGTAAAACCTCCCACAAGACTAGGAAGTCTAAGGGGTGGGAGGGACCATTATAGTGTGGCATCAAAGCAAGGATTCTACACTATACTTTTAGAAATAAGATTTGGAGATTTCATACAGAGTATCAAATCACGCAGGTTTAACACTCAAACCAAATGGATCTGAAAGGATAAAACTAAACCTCCATTATAGTGTGTATTCAAAGGATGATTGCTTACTGTATGCAATGTGTGTTGGTTGTAGAATTTTGACTGACAATTTTGTGTTGTATGCATGATTTGATATCATAATTGTGAAGTGATATAAATGGAAGGATTATAATATGTTAATTATTTTTAAATGACATGCTGACTTCAAATTTGGTGTTTTAGTTAGCCTCAAATTAACATGGTTATTATAAATAAGCCAAGGTGACGGGTGTACATGTGTGTATGTATGTAGGTTGGATAACAGTTATACGTTTGTAACAAAACAGAAAAAGACACCAAGGAACAACAAAAGAATATAGTGATGACAGGTAGAGTGGTGAATTACAACACCAATATATCTAAACATGGTCAGGAAGAGGAGTTAGTGGAGAAAAGGAGTGATGAAGCTCCCATGACTGGATAGATATTCTTAGAGATTTAAGGGTTCAACTAAAAGGTAGAAAGGCTAACAATGAAAATATTGTTAGACCTCAAGAAAAGCAAGCATAATTAAATGTAGTCATATTTCAAAGTCTATCAAACTTGGAAATATAGAAGAAACATGAGTTAGGTTCCAACGACTGTTGGTATCCTAAATTTCCCTATTTTCTACCACATTTCCAACAATATCAACCTATGTTTTATCTCAATAAAAGACCCTTCTTTCTTGCACTAGTACAAGATAGTTACCCATCCTTGCACATGCTCATATTTTATATTAAGATTTATTACAACATTTTATTAATATTTTTTATACAGATTTCATGCCTATTTACATACTTCTTGTAACTCATATTGATTTCCTAAAGTAATCGTGGAACTTAGTGTTAATGATGAATGAGTTTACTAGTGCAGGTAGATTCCTCCACCGCCACGAAGACTATCTGAGATTTCTGAAAAGCTAAATCTTCCACGAGGATGGGTCTTGATCCTCGACTCTAATTCTAATTGTTGATGAACTAAAGCCATATAATAGGTGGCATGCCTTTAGGGATTATTCTCCAAAGTTAGGTTATGGCCAAGCGAAGTGCATGTGTATTATAATTGCTGGCCAAGTTTGTAATTTCGGTTTTCTAAGTTTGTTCGGCCGAAAGGCCTAAACAAGAAATATATGTAATTAGTGTAAACAGCCTAGAACTAAAATGATATATATGATATAGATCATAGGTAGTAAGAGAGTGAACCATCGATTGTAATTTTGTTTCATGTAATCTGGTTATCGCCTCAGCTCTAAGGTTGGATTGCTCTGTAATGTATATTTGCCAAATCGAGTAATACAAGAGAACTGCCATGATTTACATACACATCATTTAGTTTATCTTTGATGTCCATTTGAAGTGCTGATATTTTTCGTTCCTTAGAAGCGGAACGAGTTGGTTGGCTAGGCCCAACCAACCTAGCTTGTTTAGCCCCATTGCTTTTTCTATTCAGAAAGACAATGTGGTTATTTCTTTTGCAGCTGTGTGATGTTATAGTTTTAATCATTAATCTTTAAGTTCCGAATTAAAATATCTTTTGTAGCTAACGTGTGAAATAGATTTGTGGTTTGGGAGTAGCTATGTTTATTTTACTTATGAAATATATTTCTCACATTTGCTTACTCTCATTCCTATTTTTAGCTCGTTTTCAATCGGATCGTGCAAGGAACTCTTTCCTGCACCTACACTTTGGTCTAGTCATTTGTTGTAGCAAACAATGAATCACTTACCTACATATTATTTTATGTAATTTCGTAAGTGAATGAACCATCAATTGAGTAACTGTCTTTAGTATTAAAAAGTCATCTTTAAAATATTTGGAAGAAGTTGTATCAAATTATCATATTATACTTGGAAAGAACATAAGAATTTTGGGTGAAGTACCAAAGTTGATTAACACATGCAAAATACTTAGGCTACTGTTTGATTCTTTTAAATTTCTTTTATTCATGAGGTTTATTTCCTTTGCAAAGTTTAATGAATCGAAGCATTTCCTTTTTCACAGATAATTTACTTCAGAATTTCATTTACAATTGCAATTCTTTTCCAACTAGTCTTTTCAAAAGTAACTTGGAAACTAGGTGAAGGAAACTCTACTTTGTTGCAAGAGCTAGTCTCTTGTCACAGAAATAGAGTTCTCTAAGCCTTTAGGCTTAGAGAACCTTCACTAAGACATACATATTCATGGTATGTGAATCTATTAACAATAGCATTTTTGACCAGAATATTCTTCCGCTTCCCCCCGGAGTAATAGAGTTGTTAACTTATCCAGTTTTTCCTTTTCCCCTTCGATTTTTAGACTTTTAGGTAAAGGTTTAAATTTTCCCTTGCCCCTTAGAAAAATCCCGGTGGATGACATTATTTGCGACGTGGAATACGGGATTAGAGATCTTTCGATAATATCAAGGACACTATTAGGCTAGATTGTGTCGTCGTCCTTAGGAAGGCTAAGCCCCCTCGGAAGAACCTCAGCAATGAGGAAATCAGGGCCCTTAAGTCCTTAAATGAGAACAAAGATATCGTTGTTCTGAAAGCTGACAAAGGAGGGGATGCGGTCATCCTTAATAGGGAAGATTATCATATGAAGATGTTAGATCATCTTCACAATAGTGGCAGTTATAAAAAACTGCTCAAGAACCCTCTTAAGAAGGTTTCTAGGACAATGGCTCTTTCTATCAAGTCCAGTAGCTCGGTGAGTTCCCTGTGCCATAAACTCATTGAGAGCAGTCCCATTACTCCTAGGATCTATGGGTTGCCGAAGATTCACAAAGAAGGGGTCCCTCTGAGGCCTATCGTCAACACCATTGGTGGTCTGACCTACCTTCTTGCTAAGTTCCTTGCCCTTAAGCTTAAGCCCCTAGTTGGCTGTACGCAAGTCCTTCATGAAAGACTCTACATCCTTCATTAAAGAGCTTAAGGACATTAAGCTTGATTCCGAGGACATTCTCGTCAGCTTTGATGTGGTATCCCTTTATAATTGCATCCCTATAAAGGAGGCCTTGGAAGTGATCTATTGTCTAACAGATCCTGATACCACGCATCTGGTTGAGATCTGTCTCACTTCCACTTTCTTCTCTTTTGAAGGTGAGTTCTTTGAACAGACCTGTGGTGTTGCCATGGGCTCCCCCCTTTCCCCTATCGTTGCGAATCTTTTTATGGAAGATTTCGAAGCCAAAGCTTTAGCCTCGGCTCGTCTCCTTCCCAAGCTATGGAAAAGGTATGTAGATGACACTAATGTCATCTGGCCCCATGGCCAAGAGGAACTCGATCTCTTCTTCAATCACCTCAACTCTCAGTCCTCTGCCATTAAGTTCACCATGGAAAAAAAGGTCAATGGTTGCCTCCCTTTCCTGGACATTCTTTTATCTAAGAATAAGGATGGCTCCCTCTCCCACTTAGTGTTCCAGAAGAAAACACATACTGAGCAGTATCTTCATTCCGAGTCCCATCATTTCCCTACTCAAAAGTTGGGTGTTCTTAACACCCTCGCTACTCGGGCCCTTCGGATTTCTGATAATGAGAGCTTTGATAAGGAGAGAGCCCATCTCCTCAATTTCTTTGTTGAGAATGGCTATAGTAGGCAGCTAGGCCAGAAGGCTTTCCTTAAAGCCTCTAAAAATGCATCAATTAAAAATGAACCGAAGGAGCGGTGACTAGGTGTCCATCTTCCCTATGTCCAGGGGACCATGGACAAGATTGCTCGGATCCTTAGGAGGTATAATATTCTCTCAACCTTTAGGCCCCTCAACACCATTCGTAAATCCCTCTGATCGGTGAAAGATCCCGTTGACCCTAAGGACATGAAGGGTGTCTACTTGATCCCTTGTTCTTGTGGGACCCCCTATATTGGGGAAACAAGGCGCTCCATCCATCAGAGGATTAGCGAACACGCAGTTGACTTAAGACATGGGAGAACCAAGTCTTCCGTATTCGCAGAGCATGCGGAAAAGACTAAGCATCAGGTTTGTATAGAGGAGGCCAAGGTTATTACCAAAGTTGCTCAGTTCCATCATCATAAATTCAGGGAAGCTATTGAGATTGAAAGAAGGCCTAACAATCTCAATAGAGATGACGACTGGAAGATCAATAGCTATTGGATCCCTGTCCTTTCTTCCTAGTCTTTCTTTTCCTTTTTTTTTTTTCTTTC
Organism: Pinus taeda; assembly: GCA_000404065.3. Classification (NCBI taxonomy): domain Eukaryota; kingdom Viridiplantae; phylum Streptophyta; class Pinopsida; order Pinales; family Pinaceae; genus Pinus; species Pinus taeda. Next base: position 41,440 of record APFE030367148.1, read on the forward strand.
GAGCTTTCATTGTTCCCCCTGGAGCCCTGTCTTTTCCTTCCTTCTATGATTTATCCTTCTTGCTCTCTGGTCTTCTAATGACCTTTTTCTTGTCCTCCTTTTTATTTTGTGTTTTTTTTAATTATTTAGGTTTGGTTTTTATTTATTTATTTTATTATTATTATATATATAAAATTTTATTTGTATTATTATTGTTGTGATAATATTATATATAATTATTTTACTGTACTATTTTATTTATACCATAGTTTTTGTTTTTTTTTTTAAAAAATTATATATAATATTTTTTTTATTAAATATTTTTTAAATTTAAACTTACTGCTACATTATTAATTATTTTACTTATCTAATTTTTTATCCACCACTTATCTAACCAACTATTATCTAATATAACCAAATCCCATTTAAGTTACAAATATTTATAATTTATAATTTTTAATATGATACCTTTTTAACTAACTATTAACCTAAATACCGATTAAATTAATTTATGTATTTTTATATATATTTTATATCTTAAGGTATGGTCATCGAATTAACTAACTTCTTTTAAATTATTAAAAAGGTTTGTTGACTTTGATCCCTAAGTCAAAATTAGCCATTGGCCAAGATAGCCGTTGGAGGCTTTGCACAGACTATTTAACATGCAAAGTTGGATCTGTTTTCTTCAACTCGTCCTGATGATGAACCACACTGGTTGGTTCGAAATGCGTCGAAAACGATTCTCTGAATGTGATTTACACTCAAATTTCTTCTGATAACATACATATTCAGTAAGGGAGGTCACATATACTTTTACATAGAGATACAGTACCTGCACTAGTGCAAGGATATTGTAACAGTGCAAGGACAGGTTGTTTGTGTCGAAGGAAGATTAGAAGGAAGACAAAATTTTGCAAGGACCCACTTGTCAGACTATTGACCATCCATCTGAAGATGAACATAGCATTTCATTTCAGCATTTAAGATTGTTTCCATTGTGTGGAATTTATTTACTTGATTTACATGCAAATTGTCCTTTACATTCCAGCACTAGAGTTTCCTTGGTCTTAATTGCCTTTCTAATTGTTTTCTATCCGATTGTGCAAATCCTTTCCTTTAAGAAGTAGGATTAGAGATAGGAAAATCTCATACCATTTTTGGCATTGCTTGTGCTTCATCCCTAACTTTATGAAACCCTTAGGTTGATAATTAAGTGTTGAGGAGTTTGCTCAAGCACAATTCATGCACCCAACGTTTTGGCGCCGTTGCCAGGGAGGCGATTTGAATTGGTAAGAATTTTCCATTTTTTGCAATAAGGGTAAGTCTACTATTATTTTTTCTACATTGTGCTACTATTGTTTGAAGGAATTTATAGGTGCCGGTTTATTCTTTGAAACTTGTAGTTTTTATTTGAATTTCATTTTGTCATTTTTAAAAATGAATGCCTAAAAGAGGTAGGGGTCCGAAGCCCACTAGGGACGAAAGAAGCACTGAAAAATCTATAACCAAAACTCACATTGGGCCTTCTTTTGCAGGCAGAAAGTCCAAACAAACTCAGACTCATCACACAAGAACAATCCACTTAGGCCTTGGTAGCAGTGGTTCAGGTGTGACACAACCCATAAAGGGGAAGAAGGGGACTGTTGGAATCCATAGTCAGCCTTCTCAGCCTGTTAAGAACGATTCGAGTGGAATAACAACAATGGTAGATATGGAAGACCATTCAGAAGGAAGTGGTGAAAATCAGGTAAATGAGGAACAATCCACTTTCGGATTCCCAATTTTGGATCCTGATACACAAGTACAAATGAAAAACATTTCATCATTAGCTCTTCCTCATTTTTATGGTAAGGTACATGAAGACCCAACTCTTTCTTATTTCAATTTGATATTTTGTGTAGGAGTTATGATTATTCATCTGATGCCTAGAAGTTAAATTTGTTTCTTGCAACCCTCAAGGACGCAACACTCTGCTGGTTCATGGGACCAAGAGGAAACACTATATCTTCCTGGGAGCAAATGAGGAGAGTGTTCTTGTCAAAATATCAGGAATATTGTAAAACTAGAGATATTCAAGATGAAATCTTTACTATTGTGCAAAATGATGATGAGACTTTAGAGGAATACTTGGAGAGATTCTTGTATATCCTTCAAAGGTGAAAGCACAAATTTGATCTAAGTACCATTACAACCTTGTTCTTACATGGGCTCATTGATGATGCTAGAAATAATTTAAACCTGTTAGGACAAGGGGATATTGCTCAAAAGACTTTTGATCAGATCTATGACTTGTGCAGGAAATTCTCGAGGAATCAATATAGATCCGGTAAAGGAATTCAAAATAAAAATAGAAAAATTGAATCTACTGATGCTATGATTATTGGATTAGAAAACAAAATGGACAATATGAAAATCAAAATAATGAATACTGTTAGTAAACAAATAGACTCTTTGAAGTTTCAATAGAGACTTGTAGAAGAGCAAGAGTTATCGTCTATTTTCTGTCCTAAATGTAGAAGAAAGCATCCTTTAAGAGAATGTCCTCTAGATATTAAAGAAACTAATAAATGTGCAATTTGTGCAGATAACCATGCTATGGATAAATGTCCCTCTATACATGGGTTGAACGCTGTATTGGAGGGGGGACAACCTGAAGTTGAATCATTTTATGATATGGAAGCATAAAGAAATTTTCCTAAGGTAAGTGCAGGTATGGTCCCTGAACCTCCACCACATTTTTTTGGTTATAATGCACACTCGTATTCCTATCCTAACACTGGTCACTCTCAAAATTGGCAACATGAGAATCAATATCCATATGGAAAACCCTCCCAATATTGGCGACAAGGATGGAGAGGGCTAAACCATTCACATCATTCACATAATTCATATCATGCGCCTATGCAATCATACCCTCCCACATATGCACCTTAACCAATGCCTCAACCATCATTACCTCAACTGAGTCAACCTATGCCACCATTACCATTACCTCCACCATTTAAACCTTCTCAATTGCCTTCTCAACCTTTACCCAAACCCAATAATAAAGCGGTACAAATGATTCATTCTATGACCCCTCTTTCTTCATCCAGATTTTAGACTATGCCAGTTGGAGTCAATGATCTCCAATTGAGATCAGGGAAAGTGGTAACCTCAAAAAATCAAAAGCAGCCCATGGTGATTATCAATGAGAGAGGAGAGGAGGAAAATTTTGATCATTCTGAAAAATATGACACCATTCAGCCTATCCTTGTACATTCTGAGCCTTTGTCATCTTCTTCCAATAGACCTCCCTATCCAGAGAGGTTAGTTGTGGAGAAGAAAGACCCCATTCCTGAGTCTAGCCTGGCTTTTGAGCTTAGGAACCTTTTCATCAGGGTACCTTTGCTCCAAGCTATTAAAGAGATCCCCATCTGTACAAAAATAATTAGGGAACTCTGTCTCAAGAAGCCAAGAAGGAAAATGTTGGAACCCCAAACCATTCAATTTGTTGGTAGAGTAGCCGAGTTGATGACGGGATGTATGCACATGGAAAAATATACTGACCCCAGAAACCCTGTTGTCTCTATTCAGATAGGTGATGTTCTTGTCTCCAATGTACTTATAGACCTAGGGGCAACCATTAATGTTATGACCAAGCAAACCATGGATCAAATTGGATTGGTCCATATTCGTCCTACTCCCACTATGCTTGAATTGGAAGATAGATCTAAAATCAAGCTGGAAGGAGTATTGGAGGATGTGGTCATTTCCCTAGATTCTTGGGAATATTCCACAGATTTCATTGTGCTTCAGCCAAAGAGTCCTGTGAGAGGGCATCCCTTCATTTTGGGGTGACCATGGCTTGCTACGGCCAATGCTTATATTGGATGTCGTTCTGGTGATATGTATATTTCCCATGGATATTCCAGAAAGAAGGTCACCCTGTATCCACGTGCTAGATCTATTTAGGAGCTTTGAGACACTTTATGGTTAGACTACAGTAGTGATGAGGAGACCCAACCTGTTTCTTTGATACATTAGAATATTGAGTCCTCACAGAAGGGAGAGATTCAAGACTTCCTAAACAATTTAGACACCATGCCTAATTTCAAGTCATTAAGTCAAATTTTTAGTCTAGATTTTCAGGAAGGATATGACTCTCTACCTCCATCATCACCATCTCTAATGACACCTTTGTGTACTCTTGAGCCTGACACTACTCTTGTTGAGATTAGTCCAGGTAAATCATTGTATATCAGTTCGGACTTGGATCCTTCTTAGTGAGAGTATCTTGTGAATTTTTTGCAAAACCATCTTGATGCCTTTGCATGGGGTTATGAAGATATGAAAGGCATCCCTCTTGAAACTTGTACACACCATATCTATATTCAAGATGGAGCCCGACCTGTCCGAAAACCCCAAAGGCGAATGAACCCAACTCTAAGAGACATTGTAAAAGAAGAATTGCAAAAACTCTTAGATGTTGATTTTATCTATCCCATTTTTGACAGCCAGTGGGTCTCTCCATTAGTATTAGTCCCAAAGAAAGATGTGAGATGGTGCATTTGTATTGACTACATAGAATTAAATAGAGCCACTCTCAAAGATTACTTCCTCCTTCCTTTTATCGATCAGGTACTTGATACCCTTGTTGGTTAGAAGTACTTTTCTTTTCTAGATGGCTTTAGCAGATATAACCAGATATAGATAGCACCCGAGGATCAAGACAAAACCACTTTTATGTGTCCATGGGGTACATTTGCTTATCGAGTGCTTCCCTTTGGGTTATGCAATGCTCCAGCTACCTTTCAAAGGGTAGTCTTGTCTATTTTTGTTGACCTCGAATGCATAGAAATCTAAATGGATGATTTCTCTGTGCTTGGTGATTCATTTCAGGAAGCCATCAAGAATTTAGAAAAAGTGCTTCTTCGCTGCCAAGAAGCTCATCTCGCCTTGAGTGACAAGAAATGTAGATTGATGTGTAAGGTAGGAGTGGTTCTTGGCCATCTTATTTTTGACAAAGGTATCCAGGTTGACCCTCCAAAAATATAAGTCATTTTGAGTCTTCCTATACCCAAAACTCAAAGGGAAGTGAGAGGTTTTCTAAGACATGCGGGCTACTATAGGAGATTCATTGAGAATTTCTCAAGGATAGCTACCCCCCTTTTCTGACTTCTGGCTAAAGATAATGAGTTTTCTTGGTCTGCAGCTTGCCAACAATCCTTTGAGATTGAAGGAAAAATTAGTTCAGGAACTAGTGTTGAGAGGACCAAACTGGTCCCTGCCATTTCACATTTCCTCTGATGCCTTAGATACTGCTATAGGCACAACTTTAGGACAGGAAGAAGAAAACAATCTTATGTTATTTATTTCATTAGTAAAAACTTGTCACCCACTGAACTCAATTATACAGTTACCGAGAAATAGTTTTTAGTTGTCATTTTTTCCATTAATAAATTCAGACATTATATTAAAGGATATGAAGTTTTTGTACATACTAACCATTCCACTATAAGATATTTGATGAATAAACCATTAACTAGTGGTAGAGTGACTAGGTGGTTTCTATTATTATAGGAATTTAATATTACCATTGTGGATAGTCTAGGAAAGTCAAATATAGTTGCAGATTATATTTCAAGATTAAATAATCCTGGTGAAGCAATTCCTGTTGATGATGATTTTCCTGATGAACATCATTTTGCTGTGTCAACAAAATCTCCATGGTTTGCTGACATAACTAACTATTTAGTCATTGGAAAATTACCACCTCACTTATCCACTTGTGAAAAGAAGAATATCATTAAGAAAAGTGTTGTATATTCCTAGATCCAAGGATACCTCTTTTACACTGGAGCCGATCTCATTATTCGCAGATGTGTAAGAGAGGAAGAGGTGTTTGACATCTTAAAATCTACCCATGATGAACCTTGTGTAGGTCACTTCGCCGATAAGAGGACTGCATACAAAGTATTACGAGCTGGCTATTTTTGGCCTTCCTTGTTCAAGGATGCCAAACAACATGTCAAGCGGTGTGATAGCTCTCAGCGAATTGGCTAGCCTAATCAAACCAATGAAATGCCTTTATGTCCTCAAGTTATGATTGAACCTTTTGAAAAATGGGCCATTGATTTCATATGACCAATAAATCCTGCATCATCAAATAAAAAGAATATTTGTTTTTGTGCATATTTTGTTACAAAATGGGTAGAAGCTAAAGTTGTTTCTTTTGCTACTGAAAGAGTTGTTATTGATTTTATTTTTACTAAAATCTTTACAAGATTTGGTGTGCCTAGAGAAATTTTTACTGACAATGGATCATAGTTTATTTCTAATCTGATACAGGGTGTGATGGAGCAGTACAAAATATTGTATCATCCGCAAGAAAATGGTCATGTGAAGTCCACGAATAAGGTGATTGAGTCCATCCTCACAAAGATGGTAAACATGCATAGAAAGGATTGGGCTGACAAATTACCAGAAGCATTGTGGGCCTATCAAACCACTTGGAGAAACAACACAGGACACATACCATATGAGTTGGTGTACGAGAAACAAGTCCTTTTTCCAATAGAATTCCAGATCAAGAATTTTAGTACTGCAATCCAATACTAGATCTCTCTGAAGCACAACAACAACGCCTTCTATAATTAAATGAGTTAGATGAATATGAAGGGATGATGTTCAGAAAAACATCTTGGTTCAACAACAACGCAAGAAGTGGTATGACAAGTCCATTAAGAAGAAGTAGTTCCAACCAAGTGATTGGGTACTCCTTTACAATTCAAGATTCAAGAATTTTAAAGGAAAATTCCATACATGCTGGATGGGACCCTATGAGGTGGTCAAAGTGTTCGAACACAGAGTGGTAGAAATCAAAACTATTGATGCACGAAATTCTGTGTTCTTGGTAAACGGGCATACACTGAAGGTATACTTTCAGCCCCTTAATAACAGAGATTTTATGCAGCAAGTCCAACAACCATTTGAAAAGGATTCAGCAGGTGGTAACACCAACCTGTTGAAGAATTGATTCCTTCTTGTCCTTATTAAAAAAAAATAATCAAAGAAAAGCAAAAAGAAAAAAATGACAAAAATAAAAAGTATAAAAATAAAAAATTTCTTGTAATTGTGAAAGTCAGTTGACTGACATGATTGCAGAAGGATCAACATGAAAACTAGCATGCTGGTAGGAAGATAAAAATTTTAATAAAAAGGGAATGTTACTTGATTTTTAGATATGATGGCTACCACCAAGAAGAAGCAGGTTCATGAAACCGAGCACTTGCCCAAGTTTGGGGTAACTAGCATGGACATTTTTATCCAAGTAAACGCTTATTTCGTGTTGCAGTTATTTTTCTTGCACCAGTGCAGTCAGATTTCAAGGTAAAAAGATTGTCTTTCTTCTATTTCCCATTTCAAAAATTCCCATTTTCTTTTCTAAATTTCCCAATGAATTACCTTCCTCTTTCTTCTACGAAACTACCCTTATTGGATTTCGTAAAATCCCTCTTTTCCCTTAAATTTTTTTCCCGCATCGCGTTTCATTTATCCCTCTTGGTGTTATTGTTTTTGAAATCCTTGCTATAATATTCCTTCCCATTCTAATTTTTTTTACCCCTTTCCCACTTATTTATTCCCTCATAAATTGAGTGCAGAATTTGATGCAGTCAATCCAGAAGGCATGTTCGAAAAACACCAAAGGATGGGGAATACATTTTTCTTGTATAATGAGACAATTTTTTTTTTCTAGCTACAGAATTATGTCCTATCAAATTCTCTATTTGGTCAAAATCTCTGGTGCAAGAACAACGCAGTGTAAGCATAGTAGTGTAAGCAGGTCTGGTGCAGAAATACAGTTGACTATGAAAGCAGCTTACACAGTCCTGAAATGGTTTATCGAGGGTTTATGGGCCTATATTTCTCTGCACTTGTGTTGATATGTTCTCTCATTCCATGTTTTAATTAATACTTTGTTTCATTAATTACTAATCTAGGAACAAATCTTTAAAGTGCAATATGTGTAAGGTTTGAAACCTAATCTTTTTTAAATAAATGTTGAAATATGTTTGATTGAATTATGATGCTGACCCTGGAAGGGTACTACTATTCGATAATCTGCACTCACCCTCCTTGCAATAATTCCACATTTCCTGACCATCATTAACTTACCCGTAATCTGATCATTGTAGTCGTTGCATCACCGCCATCCATACCATGACTACATCCAATTATTACGACTCACTTGTAATGAGTTGACGCGAATCTACACCTGATATGGGGAGGGTTGTTCCATTATAGCCGGGTGAGTGGGTCTCAAAAGACAGAGGGCGAGGAACCTCTGGCATAAAACTCTCGGTGAACATTGGATTTACTTTGAAATTCCTTCAAGGGTGTGATCAATGTAGTGGAGGAGGTTCGAAATGGCACTTGTGAGGAGTGAACCACTGTCGCTACAGGAGATTGAACAAACCGTCGAGTACAGGAACAACCTTGCACTATTGCAAGAATCTGGATTCCTGGCATTCCTACAAAATTTTGAAGAGTTCGACATGGCCATAGTGTTAGAGTTTGCAAGGACATTCAAAGAAGGCCGAGTTAGAGTTGGGTCCTTAAAGTTCAAAATTACAGAAGAGTTCATTGCAAAAGCTACATGCATGCCACTCACAGGGGAGCAATGGTTTAAAAAGGAATGACTTGCAAAGAAGAACTGGCATCGGTTCATGGTTGATAAGAAAATTAAAGTCGATTGAAGAAAGGGACTTCCACAGACCACCATGGTTTGGAAGTGGCGAGATTTACTGTTTATATTACAAAAGTTTGTCACAGGGGAAGGACGCTATACCTTGGCATTCATATACCACCTTCAATTGCTATTGCATTTCAAGGCAGGAAAATTGATTAATTTTCCTCACTTCTTTCTCAGAAGCCTTAAAAATATGGTGAAAATTGTGTAGAGAGGAAGTGTAAGCTAGGTTGCAAATAAACTCTGCCATCATGGACTCATTAAGATGCTGGTCAAAAAGAAGTTACAAGAAAAGGGAATAACATGGGAGGCATTTTTGAAAGAATTCTGAGCAAGGGGTGCAGAAGAGTCTGCTAGCACCATTATTGGTAAGAAGAGAAAGGCGGGGACATTCTCTCCTTCTAAGTGGCAAGGTAAGAGTTCACCAGTGCAAGTAGAGAAGAGGGTCATTGAGAATAGTCCACCCGCGACAAAGAAGAGGAAGACTAGAGCCTCGATGAGGAGGAAAATTGTCACCCAAAGGACGAACCAGTTGAGTTCTCCAATCGTAATCGACGAGTCACCCCAAGTCTTCCCCATAGTTCATAACCTTTTGGTGCTTGTAGATGCAGTGGCACACGCTGTAGAGGATGAAGAGAATGCAGAAGATGACGTCTTGTTGTTGACATTTTCTAGTAGGCTAAAGAGTAGAAAGTTGATGTCAAAACCACATATTGGTGAAGTCCAAGCAAAGGAGGACGAAGAGGAACATCATGAAGAACCTCTTGATAATTTTAGTGAACCAGATGTGGAGACCCTAAATGATTGCGAGGAGTGGGGTACTGAATACCCTGTGGTTTTTGAAGGTCAAGGCATTGAAGACCCAGTGATTTCTGAAGATCAGGGCATTAAAGATGTTGCGATTTAAAAGGCCAGGGTATTGAAGGCCCTACGGTGTTTGAAGGTGTTGATGTCTCTAAAATCGCTACAACAACAATGGGGGAATAACCACCCGGTCCGGACCTTAAAGTAACTCCTTTTCTGTTTGGTGTGGTGGCTCCCACTGGTTTAACTAGATCAAGTTACCTTCTCCCTATCGCTATTGGTTTATTATCTATCTTTAACTACCAATAGACAGGGATATCAGATTAATTCTTCTTGCTGATTAGGCAAGAGAATGACCTTTAAGCTGATTTGGGTTCAGCCAAGCCACAACTAAAGTTTTGCCTCTTTGAGAAGATGACTTAAAAGAATATAGAAATTAATCTAAATGCAAGCTTATTCTATAATGCAAGCAAAAGAAACTAATCTAAATCCTATCTTAATTAGGCAGATATAGATCTAACCCAACTAAGAGCAAGATAATTAAAATATTGGAATTTAAACATGTCTTGCTTATAATGAATATCAAGTTAATGAAGTAGTTCAATTAATTGATATTATGGATATCAAAACAAGTCCTATTGAGACCTTTAACTGAAATAATAAACCAACAACATTCCAGGAAGTAGTTCACAAAAATGATATTGATTATTAAGCTAATAAATCCAATAATTAAACAATAATATGCAGAAATAGTTCACAACACATTACCATTCAATAAATCAGTTTTATAAGATATATTTCTAAGCAAGTAGTTACTCAGAAATCAGAATTTAATCCATAAGAACAGAGATACATAATAACAACATTGAGACAAATTACCCATATTGACAAGAGTGCACAAACATGAATAAAATGAGACATTCCTGTTACCATAAAAATGAAACTGATATTTGAAACAGTAGTATCAAAAATACCAATTTATTGCATATTTTTGTCTGACCTTGGTCTCCAACAGTCCTTTACATTGCTTGAACTTCTGCCTTCAAAACTAGAGCCACAATAGTGCAAACTCTGCTCCTCATACATGATTCAAGATACAAAGGAAAAATCCTCAATAATCCCCAGATCTGAGATTTTCTCTCGTCTCTCCTACAACTCTAAATTCCTATTACACTAGTGCTTTTAGAAGTCTAGAATTGCAGAGGAGAGCAGCCCCCTGTTACATTCTGCAATCTATTATTTATATTATTTGTAAAGGAATTTTTTGAGAGGAAAGTTTGTTGAAGGCAAATTTGTCAAATCCAATTTTATTTGCTCAAAAATTATAATATTCAATTGCTGGAGCATTCTCGTTGATTGAGATCATTTTCTACATATTTCTTCCACTGTTTTCTTGCAAAAATAAATCAAAATAAATTAAGATGCAATCAATAAAATCAAAATTCTGGCAATTAAATCAAATCCAATCAAATTCTATTTAAATAAATAATTCAAAATAAAATGTAAGCTTTCTATTGATGCATGGGATGGTTTGATTGGCCAAGGATATTATTGACGAATGGATTTGCATTGAGAAGAGGCTTGGACAAATGAAAATGCAAAAAATAAAATTCAGAAAATTGATTTTTTTTTTAGAAATTCGTAGCCTGATCTTCTGCATGATTGTTGTCTCAATTAATAATAAAATCTGTTAGTAAAACCTCCTCAGAAATGTTCTCCTTGATTATATCTTTCCAATGGGCCGTCCTCGGCCTCATTTGGCCAAGTAAAACTCAATCTATGAGCTTCCAAAGTAGATGAGTTAATTCTGGCACAATTCAGGATTTTTTGTTGTTGGCCTAAAAATGAAAAATTTAATAAAAAATCTAATCCTAAATTAGAATTCTAATTATATAATAATTAATTCTATTTTTTTATTAACTAAACTATCATTTAATAATCCGTGATTAATCTAATTAACTAATATAATTAACAAATTAATTAATATATTAATAATAATAGATTTTAATTTAATTAATGTTATATATTAATTAATTATAATTTATTATTTATTTAAATATTTTTTTAATATTAATTAAACTAATCTCCATTCCCATTTCATAACTATCCTCCTTTCTCACCATACATTAATACATAACTCATTTTAAAACAATGAATTGAGATATTAACTTGAAAGTCAAACATTGACTTATTGGATCGAAGGAAGCTTTGAGGGGGGCATAATACTTACATTAAGTGAAGACTCCCGATGCGATACGTTCAAACAAATGAATTTTAAACTTTTCTTAATGTTTGAAGAGCCATCGCATATCGGCGATCGGGGAAGTGTGGTGTCGGGGCTTTTGTTAAACAAGCTGCGATTAAATCCTCCAATCCGATCAAAAAGTCCCGATGCGACCGGAACAATTTATTATTATTATTATATATTTTATTGTTATATTATTTATTTTTTTGGTTTTATTTTAATTTTGTTAAGTTATGAAATTATCAAAGGCATAATTTTCCTATTTAAACTACAACAACTTGGAAAATAAAGAATAAAAATAAACTACAGCCATTTGAATATTATGGGTTTTTTAAGATTAGTAATTGATTTGGAAATTGGAGGAAATTTCTTAAATCCCAATGCTTAATAATTTGGCTGTATAAGTAAAAAAAATAAAAAAAATGTTAGGAAGAATTAACTAGGGGCTAATATTTAAAATAAATGCATTATTGAACTAATTTATTTACAAAATGCAATATTTTACATTTTATGTATTTTTAACCCAGGCTAGATAAATGATGAGACTTCAAAGGAGTACCATTTTCAAACCAGTTGACTAAATGAGGCGAAACAAGCGTTAATGAGAATCTTATAAAAATCGATTCTAACAAAGCAATCAAAACGAGAATCCAAAGAAAATAAAAAATTAACAAAAGCGTAGGGCAATCAACTAAATAAAAATCCAAAAAGGTGTTTAGCCAAAATTTTTATAGAAAGGGTTCCCATTATTTGAAGTGAACATATCAATAATGGGAGGTATTGTTTATACCACAACAATGGCGACACATGGGAGAAGAACCAGTTATAATCTGTTTGATATAAATGAGATTTTCCTAAAATTAAAATAATAATAATTAAAGAAGAAAATATTATTTTTTGGAATGTTTGACTAGGTTCATTAGTTTGAATAAAAGTAAGAATCATCTAGCTGTAATTTTTCTTAAAATTCCTCATAAATTAAAATATTTCAAAATTCTATATCAGTCCTTAATTAGTTGTAGAGATAAAGTAGGGGTCACTTTACAACTTAGCTTTTAAAATATACTCATTTGTCACAGGTAGAGCCACTACTGCCAACAAAAATCTATAGTCTCGACAGGGTTACCTTTTAATCATCAATGATTCCGAATCCCATCTCTTTAAGAATTATTGACCTAGAGATAAATCCATATTTATTTTTTCGTTTTAGTTTTTGTTATAAATCTTAAAAACCATTGTCCTCGTTTGGTGGCCAGATAGTTGACAATGCCATTCACTGGTTATAATTGGACTGAACAAGCTGGCTCATGATGAGACCCCTTGTCTTATAATTGTTTGCAATCATAAGCCATTAACCTGGTTTGTTTAGCAGTGTTGGTAATGTCAGCATATTTTTCCCCTATGATCATGGTAAGCAGGCTCATAATGAGACCTCTTATCTTTTAAGTTTAAATATATTTATGGATCACACTCTAGGAAAATAAGACTTTTTGGGACAGGGAGAATCATTGACTCCTTAAGAGTTAAGAATGACAATTTCAGAGTTAAAGTTGTTGTGCTGTAAAGTGTCTTTACTTGGTTAAAAATAACTTTTCTTGACTCATAAGAGAACTTTGAAAGATCGTAATAAAACATTGAAATCTCAAAATGATTACAATTTTGATGAAAAAGAAATTTCTCTAGATTTTATGATACTTTGTCAACTTTTCTAAATTGGTAATTTCTTCCTTAAGTATGTCTACCTTTATAATAAAAAAATCAAACTTTACTAAGAGATTTAAGAAAAAGCTAATAGTTGACTATTAACAATTTTTTTCCATGTATGCTGACCATTGATAGGTGACAAGTAGGCCTTCCATATAAATCATGGTAAAGTCACCAAAATTAAAACTGAAAACCGAAGGAAAAGAATTCTTATACTAAAATGAGAAAGAAATCAACCAACAAAAATAAAAATAGAGAAATTTAAAAAACGGAAAGGAAAATCCAAGTTTCGAAAGATAAACTCAAACAAGAATGTTTATATCAATGTTTCAACAATATGAAGAAAAAGAAAGTAATCGCGTAATCATTTCTTCTTATTTCGAGATTTAGAAAAATCATACCTTGCAGGGTTGTAAATGCTTCAGACTTTTAGGATAGCAGTGACGATAAAATTCAGGCACAATGAAAACTTTCTGTCTGATATTATTCTTCTTGTTTCAAAGCATCATCTTAATCGTTTTTAAAAAGGAATGCTTAAAGAAATAGATTAAAAGTGCTGAAACTTCCTGGTGTGGCTGTTTCAATGAGGATTATCATTGCTTCTTGAAATAAAGCCAAGAGAAAAGTATAGAACTTTGAAAATATGATCCGGCTGAGGATTGAAAGTTCTTTATGAAGAGCTGCAAAATAGATGCATATGTCAGAAAAACAAAATTGAAACTAAAGTAATGAAATGGAAATGAATGAAAATGAGTACATGAATCTTACCATTGGATAATTGCTTTTGATCTTACCTGAAAGGTATCGGTTTCTCCAAACTCGCTGATTTCTTATTTTAATTAACATTAAAAACATGAAAAAGTCAAACTAGCCAAAATCCTATAACCCAAAATCATTATTTATTTTATTTAAACTAAAGCAAGCAGTAAAATATAAAAATGGAATGCTTAGTTTTCAAGGGAAAACAAATGCATCAGAAATGAGAATGAAACTTTGCAGTAATGACTGTTTCTCAAAATATTATAAGTTTGATATAAGCTCCATGATTTTATAAATTGTGCAGAATCAAGACCAAATCCAAGATAATAAAATTTAAATATGAAGATAGAGAGGCCTTGAATTTATTTCTTAATTATGGAATTATATATTTAAAACTGAAACATATGAGAAATGAAAATAATTTAAATATGTTGCAAATTGGTCATTAACTGCTTTGTTACAATATTGGTTACCCAAGCTTGCTTTTAAAATAACACATCACCGTATTGGATGATTCACATCACATTTTTCTTTACCATGCTTCAAGTTTATTCAGCAATACTTCACCTTTGTTGCTATGCCTATATCGATTAAATGTTAATGGCTTAGAGGCATGCATTGGAAACTATCGCATCAGAGGTTGCAATGGAAAATTGCCAATATGAAAACATGCGATGAGAAGATGTGATATTAGATGGAGTGATCACATCATTAAAGAAATATTGTATTGGGAATTGAGGAATATTGACATTGTGCTTCCCAAATCGCACATCGCAGATCGTAGCTTCGGAGATGTGATGTGAGCATAAATAAAAATGCAATTGCGATATCGGTGATGCTAATCAGCAATTGGTGAATTTTTGGTACCCAATGTAACACAATATGATTATTGCGATACTGATATGCGATGAAGAGCGGACTCGATAACTTTATGATGAAAATTTAATAACATATCGGATCCGAGACATCGGTCCTTTTAAATTTATGCTCCTACCATTATTGCAATTGAACGGACACAATATTTTTATGAATTTGAATTGAATTTCAATCAGGTTTAGAATTATGTGGTTGTTGCAATATCGATGAAGTTGATTATCGGAGATCGGCAATTCATGATAATGGAAGTATACTTCACTTGCAAACCTTCGATATGTGAAATGCGATATGAGTGAGGTAATACATCGGAGATATTTTATTAGCAATATGAAAATCAAGTCGAAACATTTCAGACATGAATATTGCGATAATGTTTTAAATTTCACTTGGGTTTTCTAATGAACGAAAACAAAGCTAAAAAATGCTTAAATTCTAATGAATCACAAATAAAATTTCCCTAAACTTGTTGCAAATTTGAAATGAGTTTGCTGCTTCAAGTTTTGAAAACAAATGAAAACCTGTAAATAAAATAGAACAAAAATAAAAATAAACTAAAAGAAAAGAGAAACTAATAATAGATGAGAATGAATTGGTGAATACGTACCTGGAAGGAGATTTTCAGTATTTTTTACCTCATGAATCTTCAAATTCTTCCTTCAATTTATTAAAATTTTGCCTTTGTTCAAAGTCATCTCATCATTTATTCTAATTCGGAGTGCGCAATCAACATAAATAAAATCTGTTTATGTTCAGGAAATATAGAATTTACCAGAAATAAATATGAAAATAGTCTTCTCTTTTGAATTGAAACAACAATTTATTACCTCTACTTATTCCGAATAACTTGAGAAGAATCTGTATTATTATAGTGACTGTTCAATAATGCCTTTAGTAAATGAATGTGATGCGTATTGCAACTAAAGGTCAGAATAGGATAAAGCCGCTAATTGTAGAAAAATATCAAAACAGATTTGAATGTGTGCACACAACAGAATGGACATCCTTAGCAAATTTTGAGGAAGATAATATAAACTTCATATGATTACCGCGAAAGGTTAAAATGACTAATAATGATTGAATTAGAATTAAGTTTGTTATAGACAGTCATACATTTCATGGGATAATGGGATCGTGAAGCTTTTATATCCTCAAAACCTTTATCATATAAATTTCAAAAGAAAATCTTAAAAGGGAATCTCGAAATGAAGAAAAGTGGCTTTGAGGCGATCGATGCTAAGTGCAATCTCAATTGAATTTAATCAAGACATTATTCAAAATAGGCAGAGTAGAGGTATTGCTGCAATAAATTTTTTAAACGGAAAACAAGAATTAAAACTTTCTGATAAGCAAAAAATGTTTTCACTGAACATGTATGAGAAGCGCTGATTGCTTTGTTTTATTTTTTAATCTACAAAACTGTTAAAATCAAATTAACTATACAAAACAAACTAACTAAATTAATTCTACTCCTATTCTAACCATATACATGAAAATGACTAGGTGTAGTCATATTTCCAGTGTAGCAATTTTCTCATTTTAATTGTTGCATGTATGTATAGTTCAAATGTTAGTAATAAAAATACAAATGCAATTAAACTAAGAAAATTAAATATGAAATCAGAATGTACAGTTATTGTTAGCAACTTAATTAAAATATCGTTCTCTTGAAATTGACTTTCTAATTCAATACCAATTGGATCATAGAAATCTGGATGGATTTCCATTAATGATTGGGAAATGTTCAAAAGAGGATATGATAGGCCAGATTGTGAAGATGAGCTTTTAAATTCAAAGGCCTGGAAAAAATTGTTAGTATTATGTACAAATGTTAAATCATTGACAATCTTCCATGAAAGAAATTTTCCAAATATTTTTCAAATGAATTAATGAAAAATTGGTGGAAATTTTTCAAATGAAATGGAAAATTATTAATTAAATTGGATTGCTGGCCAGATTGTAAAAATACATTCTCTTGTTGATATTGCCTTTGAAAAGATAGAATCTATGAGAAGAGCTTCGACGTAAATCACATGACAAAGACATTTGTCGACGCGTTTCGAACCAACTAGTGTGGTTCATCGTTAGGACAAGTTGAAGAAACAGATCTGGCCTAGCATGTTAAATAGACTGAGCAGAGACTCCAACGGACAGAATCTCTGCATCTCCTCAAAAAAACTAGATATGTCTTCAACTTCGAGACCTGCAAGCGTGCCCGTTCAAAATGGTGAACTTTAGAAGCGATGGCTGTACCGTGCAGGGAAACAATTATAGAATTGAGGCTTCTGTGATCCATCATAGTTATGAGAAGAGTTTCGGCGTAAATCACATGACAAAGACATTTGTCGACGCGTTTCGAACCAACTAGTGTGGTTCGTCGTCAGGACAAGTTGAAGAAACAGATCTGGCCTAACATGTTAAATAGACTGAGCAGAGACTCCAACGGACGGAATCTCTGCATCTCTTCAAAAACGCTAGATCTATCTTCAGCTTCGAGACCTGCAAGCGTGCCCGTTCAAAATGGTGAACTTTAGAAGCGATGGTTGAAAAAACTTTTGATGCTCATGATTATAATATGAAACTTTAATTTTCCAATAGGGCAATGCATCAACTGAATGTTTGATAATAAAGTGCTCAATATGGCTACATAAAGTATGAAAAAATTGAAAAATAAAATCTGAAAATAAATATGATTTTCTACAAAATAAGTGAGGAAACAAAAATAAAATGAAATCACTATTTGTACAACTAATGTTACAACACAATTGGGATTGTTTTGAAATAATTTCTTTTTTTTCAAAAGGATTGGCCAGAATTATGGAATTTGAGTAATTTTGAATTCCAACTTGTGAATTAGAAAACGAAATACGGTTATGAGTATGCATGAGAGCTTGATCATGATATGGATCATAAATTGGAATGTTTTCTTGAATGGTGAAATTATGAAGATAATTTGCTATTCTAAAATGAGGATAGGTTGGAATAATTTCTAAATTGAAATGTTTCTCATTCACAGATGTTTTGAATTTTCTCATGAGGATTCTCTTGAGAGGAATAGAAATCAACATCCTCAATGTCAGAGTAATTATCATAAATGACTTCACAATATTCTCTAGAATTCATTTCTATCTCATCCAATATGTCAAAACAAGAAGGAATACAAATTTTATGTTCATTAATGGTAAAATAATGATCAATTATTGTTTCTCTATCTTGATAAAAATTAATTGGTATTCCATTTAGATCATCCTCTTTATCTTCTGAAATATCGTTAATAGCAAGAGAGGAAAAATTACCATTATTAAAAATATCAGGATAAAGAGAAAAATTTGAATCTGAAATAATGCAATTAAAAATGTCTCGGTTTGAGAACTCTCGTACATTACGTTGATTGTAAATTTCAGATTCTAAATCATTTCTTTGTGTGCTCATGCTTTCTCAAAGAAGGCTGCTTTGCTGTTCTGATTTCGGCATTTGCTTATCATGGAAAAATTCAGAAATTTGTACAACAGTGTGCATGTTATTATTTACTTTGATTGCTGCTTGTACTTTTTGATTTGCAATCTGATTTTATGAATTGATTGCAGAGTAATTTTCAGATTCCAAGGCAGCTCTTTCTCCAAAAGTGTTGATGTTATCGTCTTTCATTTGAATAGAAATATTTTCCAAGTTTTGTGAAACCACTTTATCACAGTTTATTTGCACATCCATATTGGAATTCTCATTTATGTTAGAAGGGGATGAAATAAAACTTGAACTAATTTGATATGGATTGAGAATGGGAGGAAGAGAGCAAATATATTCAAACCAATTTAGTGATTCTTCTTCCGTAGGTTTATCTTCAACTTTAAATCTTAAACAATTCAAGTGAAATCGAATATTAAAATCATTAACAGACTCATTTTCAAATCTTCGTAGATATTTAATTTCTTCACATACCTGTTCATAATCATAGCCGTCAAATTTACAAATGAAAATTGTAACAAATTGATCCCAGCTGCGAATTGAGGCAACTGGAAGAGTTCTACACCAGTTTCTGGCTTTTGCCGCGAATGTGAGAGTAAAAATTCTGTACAAGATGCCTTCATCAATTCCTTAAAAATCATAATTTGAAACATTTTGAATAAATTGAAGGACATGATTAAAAGCAGAAGAATTTTTCTTACCATTAAACTCTGCTTGAGACAAAAGTCTTACCACTTCGGGTGGATTATTGGAAGATGCATGTCCATGGATACAACTCCAAATTGAGAGTTTAAGAGGAGTCATCACAATAAATAAAATATTAAAATTGAAAAGAATCCAATAGACAAAAATCTCAGGCCCTCCTTCTAGTGCCAAAATTGTTGATGCATCGAAAATCGCTGCAACAACAATGGGGGATAACCACTCGGTCCAGACCTTAAAGCAGCTCCTTTTCCGTTTGGTGTGGCGGCTCCGACTGGTTTAACTAGGTACAGTTACCTTCTCCCTATCCCTATTGGTTTATTATCTATCTTTAACTACCAATAGACAGGGATATCAGATCAATTCTTCTTGCTGATCAGGCAAGAAAATGACCCTTAAGCTGATTTGGGTTCAGCCAAGCCACAACTAAATTTTTGCTTCTTTGAGAAGAGGACTTACAAGAATATAGAAATTACTTTAAATGCAAGCTTATTCTATAATGCAAGCAAAAGAAACTAATCTAAATCCTATCTTAATTAGGCAGATATAGATCTAACCCAACTAAGAGCAAGATAATTAAAATATTGGGATTTAAACATGTCTTGTTTATAATGAATATCAAGTTAATGAAGTAGTTCAATTAACTGATATTATGGATATCAAAACAAGTCATATTGAGACCTTTTAACTGAAATAATAAACCAACAACATTCCAGGAAGTAGTTCACAAAAATAATATTGATTATTAAGTCAATAAATCCAATAATTAAACAATAATATGCAGAAATAATTCACAACACATTACCATTCAATAAATTGGTTTTATAAGATAGATTTTTGAGCAAGTAATTACTCAGAAATCAAAATTTAATCCATAAGAACAGAGATATATAATAACAACATTGAGACGAATTACCCATATTGACAAGAGTGCACAAACATGAATAAAATGAGAGATTCTTGTTACCATAAAAATGAAACTGATATTTGAAAGAGTAGTATTAAAAATCCCAATTTATTGCATCCATTTCTCTAACCTTGGTGTCCAACAGTCCTTTACATTGCTTGAACTTCTGCCTTAAAAAATAAAGCCACAATAGTGCAAACTCTGCCCCTCATACACAATTCAAGATACAAAGGAAAAATCCTCAATAATCCCCAGATCTGAGATTTTCTCTCCTCTCTCCTACAACTCTAAATTCCTATAACAGTAGTGCTTTTAGAAGTCTAGAATTGCAGAGGAGAGCAGCCCCCTGTTACATTATGCAGTTTATTATTTATACTATTTACAAAGAATTTTTTTGAGAGGAAAGTTTGTTGAAGGTAAATTTGTCAAATCCAATTTTATTTGTTCAAAAATTATAATCTTCAATTGCTAGAGCATTCTCATTGATTGAGATCTTTTTCTCCATATTTCTTCCGCTGTTTTCCTGCAAAAATAAATCAAAATAAATTGAGATGCAATCAATAAAATCAAAATATAATTTCTTGCAATTAAATCAAATCCAATCAAATTCTATTTAAATAAATAATTGAAAATAAAATGTAAGCTTTCTATTGATGCATGAGATGGTTTGATTGGCCAAGGATATTATTGACGAATGGATCTGCATTGAGAAGAGGATTGAACAAATGAAAATGCAGAAAATAAAACTCAGAAAATTGATTTTGTTTTATAAATTCGTAGGTTGATCTTCTGCATTATTTTTGTCCCAATTAATAACCAAATATGTTAGTAAAACCTCATCAGAAATTTTCTCCTTGATTATATCTTTCCAATGGGCCTTCATGGACCTCATTTGGCCAAGTAAATCTCAATCTATGAACTTCCAAAGTAGATGAGTTAATTCTGGCACAATTCCAGAATTTCTGTTGCTGGGCTAAAAACCAAAATTTTAATTAAAAATCTAATCCTAAATTAGAATTCTAATTATCTAATAATTAATTCTATTTTGTCATTAACTAAACTA
>APFE030367150.1:0-16054 GCA_000404065.3 Pinus taeda
AGGAGTCCCATCCAGTATGATGGCTCGGTGGCCATTATATTAAAGATATGTCTTATCTCTTGCCTGTCAACACATGAGAGTGACCCACTTAGCCTTAAAAAAACAAGATTCAAGTGGCTGGTGAGTGCTTAGTGTAGCTTTTATCTAAGTTATTTAACTAGAGAGGGAGAGGGTAAGAGTCAGTCTCAAGTCGAGAGGGAATAGTCCCAACTCACATAGAGACACACAACATAATAGGATCTGTGTAGCTTCCGATGAAGTAGTTCACATGAATGTAGCAGTGATAAAAAAAAAGTGAATAGATAGCACGTACAACACCCAGCGGAGTAGTCCACATGAGTGCGAGAGACGTTATAACAAGTTTACAAGAATGAGTCTGTCTAGTGTCCAGCGGATTAGTCCACACAGGTGAGACAATGATAACAACTGATACAAACATTTCCAACAATGTATGCACTAAAAAAACCAAAATAGTTCAACTATATTAGTACAATTTAAAGCAACATGCATTACAAGCATCCAAAAAATAGTCTTACAAATGAATAGAATACATGTGTGAAAACATGTTGGCCTATTAACAGGCTTTTGAATTAAGCGAAGTTCCAAGACACATCCGTACACCATACATCACTAACCCCAGTAGTGGGGCGTTGGAGCCACTACTCGGTCCTCAAAGAAAAGACTACAGACTCTCGAGGCTATGTGGGAGGAGCCAAGGTGAAAAATCCTTTGCATATACCAATGAGGGGTATTTATAGCCAAGGGTGAACTTGGCCCTTATGACATTTCAACTTCCCACATGACTATTTGACTTACATGACTCTTCAACTAACATGACTCTTCAACTTCATATCTGGGTCTCTTGGACTTCAATGTTACATTCCAATGATTACAACACATATGGCCCATAGTAGTGATGTGGCTGAGACGACTCATGACATGGTATGTTCATGCTGATGGTGGTGTCCATGTCGATTTGTTGTGTTGCTGAGTAATGAGTGTGCTCTTGGTGTATCATAGCTTCAATTCTGCATAACAATGTGTGCAGAGTCTTCAATGGTCTTGGTGTTCACTTGATGTTGCATGTGCATGTGTCCCCTTTGCTAGTACTTGGCATGCTTCATGTGTTCATATATCCATGAATAAGTCTCCTAGCATGCGCTCCTTCTTCATCTCGTTCATCGTCGCGTCATGTCTCATTCATGTACCTGTTTCTGAAATCACTCATGATGAGATGAAATCAAATCCAGAAATGCCCTAGCCTACCATGATGCATCATCTTTCATTTATGGGTGTGAGCCTTGGAGGAACTATCAAGAAAAACTGTGCAGAGCTCACTAAGAGGCTGGGTTGAGCAGTCTGGCACAACAGTGAAATCTGCGGGATATGGCTCAGCTGGGAGGAAAAATTGCATAGTTTTTCCAGGGAAGGATTTGTGGGCCATAGGAGGCACTGGCAATGAAAACTGCATAGTTTTCTAGAGGAGGTCGGGATCGAGCTGCGTAAGCCTGCTGGTCAGAACTATGTAGTTCTGGGAGTCAGCCAAGAAGGACATGACTATGCATTTTCCGAGCTTAGCAGGGTGCCGGGAAGAAGGTCAACTGTCAATGAAAACTGCGAAGTTTTCAAGAGGAGTGGAGAGCAGGCCAGTAGGGGGACTTCCTAGTAAAACTATGCAATTTTGCAAGACAATGCAGTGAAATCAAGCGAGTACTTGTCCCTCCTGTCTACATAGTTTCTTCAGGCAGTGCGGGAAAGCATGTTAGACAACTCCTGTGCAGTTTTGGAGATGAGTGCAGCCCTGGGTCACTATGCAAGTAAAATTCTCCAGTTGACCAGTGGGAGGCTTGATGGATAGGCTTGCAGGAAGAGCAAACTGAGATGGCCTCTTGGGCAACTTTTGTGTTGTTATGGGTGATAATTAGCTGGATTTATTTTAGAATTGCACAATCCAAACTGCCTGGAGGGCAGCCTTAATCTTTGCACAATTATGGGCGGCAGTGCTTGGTCATTGAGGGATAAGACTGCATAGTGCAACTTAGTGGAGGTTCAGCTAATGGAGGGTGGTCCAGTCGATAGATATTTAGGAAAATGATTAAGTGTGTGATTGAGTGAACTCATGTATACATGACCTTGTGGACACACACTCAACATGACTCAACAAGACACCTCAAGCGACAAGACAACATATGCTCAGTGTAACTAACTAAACGGTGAGAGCGACAAGTGCGACACTTGAGATAGCTCATCAAACCACCATGACGACACTTGCACGACATTTTTTAAAACTTCTTGTGTGAGTGCAATAGATGTTTGCATAGCAAACACAACTCATACATAGAAAGACAGACCTTCAACATAGCCAGAACAAGACTGCAAGGATGACATTGCAGCCAACATGCTAAAAGACGACCAGTGATCGGTCAAGCAAAGAGGGTGTAAAGACTCGACAAGAGTCCATGGGATGAGCCCAAGTGTTTGCAATCATAAAGGATTAATAAAGGAAGGCTCTAAATTGGATGCATGCCAAAATTTGGGAGGGTATTGTAGCATCTACAACAGGAGGCCTTTGATTATCTATTGCATGATCGTCAAAGCACCATGATGCAAATGGCCAAGTCTTCTATGCCAAAGTTCACCACATCATGACTTTTCACATTCTCCACCATTTTACTCAAAGTAGAATGATCCCCCACATCTAAATTGTAGAAGTTCTTCACATGAAGCCCAATCTAATTCACTTATCCTGTGGTTATGTGTCGTTGGAATTCTTTTCCTTTGTTGAATTTCATATCATAACCACAGTCTTCCAAAACTACAACAAAGATAATATTCCTCTTTAGACCGGGAACAACAATCACATCCTTGAGTCTAAGAGGGGAGCCCAACTCTCTCTAAAAGGTCATTGTACCAATCCTAGTCGTATTATACCTTCCGTCATCTCCCATCTCAAAGTTCATATGGAGATATTTCTCCTCCAAATCACTGAGAAATCTCTATTCCTCGTCATATGAAATGAGGCACTGATGTCCAAGTACAACACACTTCACATCACTGTGTCAGCCATGCATGCAATGAGAGTAAAGTAAAGCTTGAACTATAAAGCATAAGCTTCACCTACCACTCCTCCTGAGGTCATCTTTCTTGTCTTCTTGTGTAGACACTTCGTGGAATAGTGCCTGAATTCATGACAGTGAAAGCACTTGATTCTAGATAAGTCTTTCTTATTACTCCCTTGACTAGATTATTCTTTGGATTGGGATTTCTTCCCTCTCCCCTTCTTTTCCTTTCTAGCCAAGGCATAGTTTTATTCATCCTTTCCCTTGGATGAGGTCTCATTTTTGGTATTCCACCTTATTTTCTCCTGTACCAAATTATACCATAGGCGTTCCCAATTTGATAGTTTCTCCCTCCCATTCATTGAATCTTTGTAGTTGTGCAAACTCTAGGGAAGGCCTAGAAGGGATAGGCTTACCACAACATCCTTTGTTACATTAACACCAACTTGACAAAGTTCATTATGGCATTGTGTGAACCTGATCAAGTACTGTGGAATGGTCTCATTCTTCTGCATCTTGATATTTTGATGTTTTTCCTTGAGCACTAGCTTCCTGTGGTCACTACTATTCTAGAACAAATTTGTCAATGCTTTCCACATTACATACTGAGTCTCTTTCTCATGGATATTTAAGACAATATGGTCTCCTACTACCTCCAATATGATTCTCCTCGCCTTGGCTACACACTTCTTCCATTCTACTAGATACTGAGCATTAGATGTTGTTGGTTTTGGGATATCATTATCAATGAATTCCTTTAGTCCATTATCTTTTAGCACTACCTCCATGTGGTCCTTCCAAGAAACATAATTCGAGCTTCCCTCAATGGAATACTCGAGCTTTGTCCATAGAAATCCATCCTTATATCTCTAAATAAATGATCCTACAAATCTGATCCTCCTACAATAACAACTTCCAAATCTCTACTCTACAGTGAATCCATCTCTGATACCATGTAGAAATTAATGTGTATATTCAACATTGCTCATGAAATTTACTAAATCACAAGACTTGAAGCTACATTACTAATATACGGAAGTTAATTCACCATAGTGATCTAGACTTATACAGGAACACAAACAAATACAAATATACACACAAACATAGATATTCAAAAGAAATAAAACTTCATTTCATTAATATCAAAGAATTGAAATACGCTTACATACAAAAATGGAAATAAACTATCTTGGGCGATGGTAGCTTATCTTTGAGAAGAGATATGGCAACTACATGCCTATAAACTGTGTTATAGTGAGGCTCAAGGGCACTTTTATTATTGAACAGCAAGGGAAAACCCTAAAAAACCATAACCCTAACCGTAGGAGATGGAACACCAAGAGTTTGTGGGCCCTGTTGGGGTTAGTTGGGCAACCAACTTCCTGAGGTCATAACTTGGTCATATTATCTATGCTTGGTGCATACGATACCTCATTGGAAATATCACTCTAGGTACTACAAGATTTTCCATGGCCATAGGCTTGCTTTGGACCTCAAAAAAACGTCAATTGGGGGGCCAAAATGGCTCTGAAAGTTGAGGACCCAAAAAACTACTAAAAATAGTAAATGTTGCTATAAACAAGGAAAATGATGAAACCCACTAGAGGTCTAGGTGAAATATGTGGGTGGCCTCCAATATCCATCTATATCAATCCTCCCTCCTTAGGAAGAAATGGTCCCCATTGCGTGCGAAGCCTCCATTAGGTGAGGAAATTTTTGTTCAACATGACCCCAATGATAAGAATAACATTCCTTCTATTATATCTTGGTTTATTCTCTTTTGAATGAGGTAATTCCTCCTTTTTTCTATTCTTCTTATTTGACATCTTCCACTACTCTAGTTCTCCTTTTAAGTCAAAAATACTTTCCACAATAAAAAATTGAGACGTATGCTTAAAAATTGAATGCTAAGCCCTAGTGAAGGAGTTGACCCACTTTGACAACTCCATATAGTTGGATCCTATGTTGGAGAGTGTTATTGATCTGTGTGTCCATGATTCGATTAGATGTTTCATGTTCCATGCAATCTGGGTTTAATTCCGTTGGTGTGAGTTGTTATACAATGTTAGATTTGTCCAAAAATGATAGAAAGTATAGTCGAAGGTGGTCCACATTGAATATCAGGTCCAGGACAAGGAATAGTGGAATGTTGAGCTTGAAGGCATTGTCCCCTACAGCCATGGTGATGGTGTACAACCCATATCAGAGCAGTTGAAGCTTGCGGTGGGGCCCAAGGAGGCGTTCCTTCTGTATATGTAGCCAAACTTTGTCACACACATGGAACTTATGTGGCACCTAATTTTGATCATGTCATTTCTTGTACTTAGCATTGGATTTTTCGAATATGTCATGGACTTGCTAGTGGATGTGTTGAATGTACTCAATGAAGCTGTTAGCCTTGTCAGCTTTGGACTGTACATGAGCTGAATATGTCTGAGTAGCTACAAATGATATGGTCACATCAATGGGACATAGTGGTTGGAATCCCAATCCCACCTGAAAGGGCTTTTTGCCAGTTGATTTATGGAGAGCTCTGTTGTATTTGTGTTGGACAAAGGGGAGGCTTTCATCCCATTTCCATGGATTCTTTGAGTTGTACATTCAAATAATGTGTATGATAATTCTGTTGATGACTTATGTTTGGCCATCAGTTTGAGGGCAGAAAGTCGCAGACTTAGTGAGCTTGGTATCCAACATTGACCAGAGACTTGTCCAAAATGTACATAGGAACCTATTGTCCCGATGTGAGATAATGGATTGTGGGACCCTAGAATGTACCCCCACTTGTTCAAAGAAGAGCTTAGCATTGGCGTCTGTTGTGATACTCTTTTTGTAAGCTGCCAGAATGGCCATCTTAGAGAATTTATCGATGACCACAAAAGCATAATTGTTTCCATGCTTAGTAAAAGGAAAGTCCGACATGTAATCCATGGAGATGGATTCCCAAGGTTGACCAGGAGTAGGCAAAGGATTATATAGGCCTTGCTTCTTAATGGTGGGTTTGGAAATGGAATAAGTAGTATAAGATTTGATGTACTTCCCGACATCCTTTGGAAGGTTTGGGAAATAAAAATATGTCTACTACACTCCCACTATTTTCTCTACCCTGAAATTTCCAGCAACCCGATCGTAATGCACCTCCCAAATAATCTTGGCATTCTTTCTTGAAGGAACAAATAGGTGTCCCAGGTAGCATAACAATTCATCCTGGAGGTAAAAATTTGGAACTTTCTTGCCATCCAGGAGCATCTGGTATGTGTTGCTAAATTTTGGATCTCTCTTATAAAGATGCAGCCACACTGTAGTCTCGTGGCCACAAGAGTCAAGCATAGTGGTCAGTGCCATGACCGATGGTCGACTTAGGCAGTATGAAACATGTATGGTGTTGTCCCTCTTATACTTAATGTTCAAATGGAATTGTTGCAGGTATTTGGACCATTTCTGATGTCGATCATTCTGCCACTTACCTTGTGTTTGTATGAATTGTAGGGGTCTATGTGGATGACCATTTCTTTCTCCATAATGTAATTCTTCCATTTTCAACAAGCCTGCACAATGGAATACATCTATTTTTCATAAGTGGGATACTTATGGACTATGTTTGAAAGTGTCTCATTGTGATATGTCATTGGATGCCCTTGCTGAGTAAGAACTGCACTAATAGCATAGTCAAAGTCATATGTCTCGATCACAAATGGTTGTTGCGAGTCTGCTAATGTAGGTACCGATGTAGAGAAGAGGTAATGCTTCAACTCAGAAAATTCCTTTTGTTGCGATTCAAACAAAAGAAATTTGCTTTCGCTCCTCCCTTGGTGACTTGACTTAAAGGCCAAGTGATCTGAGAGAATCCAAACACAAACCTTTGGTAGAATTTGACAAGACCCAGAAAGTTGTGGAGCTCTATTAGTGTGGTTCGAGCTAGGTAATCCTGAATGACTTGTATCTTGGCTAAGTCCACATTCATACCCCACTCATCAATGATGTACCCCAAAAATTGAACCTAGGTCATATACATAGTGCATTTCTCTAAATTGGAACACAACTTGGGTTTCCGCAGGGTTTGGAGGACCTGTCAAATATGGTGGAGGTGCTCTTCCAAGTATGGTTGAATATCAAAATGTCAACCAAATACACCACCACGAAAGAGTTTATGAAGGGTCGCAAGATGTCTTCCATCAGCCTCATGAAGGTTGTGGGGGCATTCGTTAACTTGAAAGGCATGACCAGACATTTGAAAAGGCCCTCCTTGCATTTTAAGGTAGTCTTCCACACATCGAATGGTTCGATTGGTACCTGGTGATAACTAGACTTTAAGTCAATCTTGCTAAACTATTTGGCGCCCTTGAGCTGGTCTAGAAGGTCATCAATCTATGGGATTGGATACCTATTCCAAACATTGATCTTGTTTAGTACCCAATAGTTAATACAGAGTCTCCGGGTCTCGTCCTTCTTCTATACCAACTAGATTGGGCTCCCACAGGGTGATGAATTTGGCTTGATGTACCTAATCTACAACAATTCTTGAATATGCCTCTTGATTTCATCATTCTCCAAAAAAAAAAAAAACATCGATAAATTGGTCCATTGGGTTGTGGCATACCCAGGGTTAGATCAATGGATTGCTTGACCTGATAGTGTAGAGGTACCCCTATGGGTGAGGTGAACATCTCCCTATACTCCTCCACAACTTTGTCTATCTGTTGCTGTCATGCGGAGGAGCACTGTCTGGAGGCCATGACCACAATATTCTTCTTTCCCTAAGGGTGAATCATAAGGAAAACATATTTCCCAATATGGGAAACGATCTCACTGCATTTCTTCGTAGTGATCAAAGAAATGGCGGTATGCAGTGCTACCTCCGGTATCATGTACAACTTATTTCCCAAAGTAATAATAACAATGTGAGGCCTAGACTCATGCACAACATGTCACTTCCACAAGTATGGTTGGCCCAATAATACATCACAAACTTCAAGAAGAAAAACATCACACAGTACCTCATCTATGAAGGGCTTGATGTTGTAGTGAAGGTGACATTGTTGACTAGTGCGCAGATCTTGGCCTTGGTGAAGTCATCCGATGGTGTACAACTATGGGTGTGGTGTGGTGGGTAGACCCAACAACTTCATGGCCTATAATGAAATGAGGTTATTTTGGCTCATGATGTCGACAATGAATTGCAGCAGAGAACCCTTTCACCTACACCTTTTGGTGGAAGAGCTACCCCCCTCCTCTAGATCTTTAGGCTCATCCTTATGTATCTTGGTGATCACAACAATGGCACTAAGCTTCATTGTTATAGCTCCAATGCTCACTCTTGATGATTGTGATGCTGCAATCATGGCCTAGGGCAACCCCTCCTTCTAGACCTGGTCCAAATACTTAAAAAACAATGTTTTACTCCCTATACGTGACATTTCCTTGAGCTAAACGCATGTGTACGTGGGTCTCTGTATACCCAACCCACGTATATGTCTTAAAACACTTTAAAAAATTAAATCTCCTTAATATCAAGTGGAGATCACGGGTTTTACCTGTTGATTACCTATTAGTGCTCATGGTCCAACTGTTCCCAATGAATTCCCAACTAAAACACTACTTTTGGGGAAGTACAAAAAGGCTTCAATGGGAAGGCCTAAGGGAGGAGAGGAGAGACAAAAAAATAACTCTGCTGAGATTATCCCTAACCAGGTCTGAAGATCCTTGTGCTTCCATCACTTCCCCCATTACAGGAAACCCTTGTTTCCTTGTGCTATGATGTCTTTCTACTACTTGAGATATCTTAGAGTAAGTCATGGAAGGAGTTTGTTGAAGGCTTGAGACTAGGCGAATCCGAAGGATGGTTCCGTTTGGAGCCTTTGGAAGGAAGACTCAGGTGAAATCATTCTTTTCTGTACTTTAGTTATCTATAATAAAAGAAACACTTGCCTTGTTCCTGGTACAAATCTTCTTCATGTTTATGATATCAATGTTATGATTCACATACGAAAGTTTGTTTTAATTGTATAACTAACTACCTTTCAATATGCTATGAAGATGATTTCTTTATGATGCTTGGTCAATATACTTTTGTGCTTTTTGGAATTGATTGTTTTGCAGGTTGAAAGACTAAAAGGAACTCCAAGAGGGTTTGGGACTTCGCTGGATCTTCCCAAACAAAGGACCCCCAGGTGCACCTTTCTTCGTATAGTTTGTTTATATTAGAATCATGGTTGTGTGGAGTGTGTGTTTTTCTTTGTAGATAACCTCTGATCTGCTAGGGTATCAACCCAAGGCCTTAGGGAAATTTATCCCTTAACATTCACATCGATAATATACTTCCCTTTGTCATTCCCCTTGTCATTTTTTGACTCAGAGTCTGAATATGCATCTGATTCAGAAGCCTTCAACTTAACCACTAATGACTTCTTGGCTTGACACTCACTTATGTTGTGAGTGGGGCTCTTATGGAACTCACACCATTTCCCCATGTCCTTATTTTTATGCGTTGTGTTGTTCTTTGCTTTTGGCTTCAACAAGTTGTCCTCGGTAACCCTACCTTAGATTTATCCTTTTTTTCTGTGGTTCAGAGGTGCCTTTCCCTTTCTTCGAATTCATAGATCCAAATCTCTCTTATTATGTTTAAATTTCTGCTTGACCTTGATAGTGTACCAATAGGCATGTTGGGGCTTAGTTTTGCCCAATTTTGTTACCTTTTTCTATACTTTCCCTCTCCCATGTTGACTATTTTTAACCCTACTATGCCTATCTCAGTTGTAATACTTGTGTTTTTGAAAAAAGGGTGCCATAGGCTAAAATTATGCAAATTAATACTAAAAAGTGTCTTTTACCCTAACTTTGAGTATTCCTTAGCTAGTTGTTCATTATTTTATTACCATGCCAACTAATCTCGAGTTCCTGTGCATATTTGCTTTGATTTGGAGATATGCCCATAACTCCTGCAGACAATTGTCTGATCTTATTTCCTACAATTACTCTGGATTTCCTAGAGTCGCAGATTTCCTCTAACCACGCAGATTTCTTGCAGCATCATCAGTGGTTAGCCTTGTTCCATGAATATCTAAGTCCAACAGGAACATGGGTTTTGCGGGAAAGTATATCACATATCATTTCTATCTTATTGGCCTTCTCATATCTGCCAACAACACCACCCATATTCAAAAGCTTTCTGCCACTGGCCGTTTGGAGGAACAACTACAACCATGTAACATGCTTTCCTATAATCCATGGTTTCAGTCATGGATTAGACCCAGTATGGCTAAAATGACATATTGTAACAGATCTATTAGCCTATGGCTTAGATTAGCAGTCTTCTTTATTTTGAGCCATCTATAGGCTTTGTACATGTATAAATTTTGTCCTAGTTTCGATGATATGGTGTTTTTAGAGTGTTGGGTTGGTTTCAACACTAACTTTGTATCAGATTGTACTCAGTTGTATTTTTAGATTAAAATAAAGATATATGTTCTGCCCATTGCAGTGAGCACGATCCTCTAATTTGAAGGGTTGTGAGTAAGGGAGGGCCCCCTTTGCTCACAACTCCCATAGTGTAGTTTTCATGTATTTTATTTATGTTATGTAGCAGTAATTCATTTTTACAGATAATGTACTCTTTCGAATATATATCAGTAGCACTAGATTAATTGAATTAACTTTTTGTTCATGTGTGGGATTTAGTTAATGAAGATTTGATTCCTTAGGTTGATTGAATTTCTGAATTTGCTGTAAGATGATTTTTATATCTTTTCTTAATCATCATCGATAATCTTAAGAGTTATAGAGGAAAGTTTGATCCACTCTGTAGTCTTTGTTGCTAAGTGATTGATGCATGAATGAGTCATTGGTTTTGTATGATTGGTTAATTAGATTAATCACCACTTATAGTATTAGGCCTACATATACTTTGCATGCATCTCACAAGCTTGCCTTCCCAAGTTGATGATTTATGTTTAATCAAATTATAATGCTATAATTTGACTCAACAAGGCGATGTCAAGCAATGACATGTCTAGGAAATCCATCTCGTCCTAGATTTACTTATGTAGACAGTCATGGTACTTGAGTACCAAATGGTGCTCAGAATCATTGATACCTAGCTTTATACGAAGGGTATAGAAAACATTTGTGAATTCTGACACATCTTGGTCCCTTCCCTACCGCAGCGTGGTCCACTTTATGTATTTATCTTCATAGATCCCGATACGGTAATATTATTCCTTCATGGCATCTCAGAAATAATTCCAAGTGGGTGTGGTTGAAAACAGTGAGGATTCCCTCTCGTCCTTTTGTTCGCAATAGGTTTCCCACCAGTCCTTAACATGTGGGACCACTTTGAGGAGTGTAAAAGTAATATTTTCCTTATTGGAAAAGTCATGAACTGAAAAATATCCTTCCAACAGATTTAACCATCTATTTATGGTGTGTGCATCTATCGGGGTTTCAAATATGGGAATTTCAAAGTTAACTTGTACCTTAAAAGGAGTGGTGCCTCCATAGTGGTTGTTGGATGAGGATGCATCGCCTGTGGGTAGTCGTCAAAGGATTTGGGAAAAATTATCCATCGTGGCATTCCTTTGTTGCTCGAGGGCTTCCTCAAGAAATATTTTGAAAGGATATCCTACCCCCTTTTCTTTCTTATATTTTTCCATGGGAGGCCATTGCAGTTTGCGAGGATGGTCTTGCAAAGGTTCAACCAGTTCAAGCCCTAACTCCTTATACCATGACCTCATTAAGGACATGCAAAGAAAAACAGAGAAAGAGAAAACTGCTATGATGCCACTCATTCGGACTTATTCAGGAATGCAAAAAAAATACATAAATACACATAAAGACAAAGATGCGATAGAAATAAAAATTTATTTTATTAAATATCAAAGAATTGAAATATTATTACATACAAAAATGGAAATAAACTAACTTGGGTGATGGTGGCTTATCTCTGAGAAGAGATATGGCAACTACATGCCTTTGAACTATTTTAAAATCAGGCTCAAGGGCCTTTTTATTATTGAACAACAAGGAAAAACTTTAAACAACCAAAACCCTAAGCCCGGGAGATGGAACGCCAAGAGTTTGAGGGCCCCGTTAGGGTTAGTTGGGCAACCAACTTCCTGAGGTCATAACTTGGTCATATTATCTTTATCTGGTATGTACGATACCTCATTTCTCAAAACCCCTTCCTATATGTATTGTGTTAATCAGATAATAGAGATGAAATACATATTCTTTCTTAAGCATGAGCACACCCTTCAAGTATATAGTCTATCCCTCTTCTCGACTGACTCACTTTGGCTAACACTTAGACAATTTTTAAGCCCTCCAAAATCCTATTTCCTTGCATTGTTCCTCCATGAAATTAGCCCCTATTATTTAGGAATTTCCCACTATTGAATTACGTAATTCTTATAGGTCCTTCCTTTGACTGCATGCACCACCTGTACACATTGCAATATGCTACAACTGATAGTACACTCCATTGGAATATACATCTCAATTGGGTAACTCGAATCTCTACACGAAACATTTATTTTGGGTTGATTGATCAATTAACTAGTTGATCACTGAGTGTGGTTGAATTCCACTTCCACAACTTGACCTCCATTAGTTCTTTTGAGAGTTATAACTAGTTTAACTGATAATAATTCAAATTAACTGAAATAAATTGCTACAAATTAGCAATCAATCATACTAAAATGAACTCAAGCTTCCCCAACTCAAATTAATTGATTTAATTGAGTGACAAGTGACATGTCAGCTCAGTTAACTACCTCCAAGATTTCTGCTGAAATAGAAATTCAAATTTTGTCTAGTTTGACCAAGGCAAAGTCAAACTAAGATTTTCTTGGTTCATTTTCAATAATATTTGTAGAAGCTATTGGTGTTTGAATTCACTTATAAATTCTCCCACCTCCTTGTTAAAATCTTTGTCTATCATGGAAGCCAAATTGTTGTACTTATTTTCTATAACCATTGTAGGTCATATTGCTCAAGTGATTTTAGTCACACTGTTGGTTCAACATGTTGTAGTTACAAAGGCTTTCTTTATAATGTAGAAGAGTCATAATTTATCTTTAATACATAAATATAGATTGGATGAATGCAGAGGAGGCTCACTGTGTGGAGCTCCACACAATGAACTTAGCTCATTGTGAAGAGTGCCACACTCCCACACGATGAGCTTCATCTGCACTCTTCAATTTCCAAAAATATATATAAACCACGTGTATAGATTTCCCATAACATAAATAAACCCCATTATTATTTTTGGGATAGGAGCTACGAAGGATTTCTAGAGAAACCTCATTATGCGGGAGTGCAGAGCTCTGCACAATGAGTTATGACCACATTTTCTATTACAAAATTCCACCATTGCATGACATGAATCAATGAATTTTCACCAGATGTGCTACACATTGAATAATATGAGTCATTGGAATTATTTTTTGGCTTTAAATGTTCCATGCAATTTTTTTCTTTTGAATATGTGGATATCAATGTTAATAATCATGGAACACACGTATACTAATTGGATACTTGGGTGCATAATCCGGAATCCTACAATTTTCAATTCACCTCTTCTTGCATTATCATTCTCAATTTAATGTGTTGTGATCTAGAGAATTTCACAGTTAAAAGAAGGCATGTGTAGACTGCAATATAACATTTGACAATTGGGTTAGAAAGTTTAAAGCCAGGTGGCAATAATTTTAAAACTATATTTAACATCAATAAAGTCAAAAGAAAAAAATCAATACGATACGATTATAGCGAGAGTAGCAAGCTAGTTTAGGTCAAAGTATAACATAGATGTTGTTACATGTGGGTTTGTTTCCTGATTTTATTGTCCAAACCTAAAAATTTTGGGTGGCAGAATTTCAAAGATTATAGGTGGATACTAAATTTTGAATTAAATCTATTACATGATTATACAAAGTGATGTAAGATTTGTTGGTTTGTTTGTCCTTCTAGAGTGTAGAGGAAGCTCATTATACAAGTGTGTGGAGTTCTACATTTCCGCATAAGAGCTCTACACTCCCACTCAATGAGCTTCCTTCGCACATTATTTATATCACTTTAATATTATTTTTATGACATCATGGAAAATTTCCGCATTATACTTAGATTCTTCCCAAATTCTCAGTATGCAATGCTATCATAGTCGCATTTATTTTTACCACATACTTGGGGTCACCAAGTAATTATGTCATGTCACTAAAATCATTTTTTGAGCAAGGAATGCAATACAAAATTTTAAGTAGCATTTTTTCGTTTCGATAAAATCCACTCATACCTTCAAGATTGATAACTTGTTGCAAAGTCTTAATCATAGGAAATAGAGCACACCTTTGGGTTTAAAGTAGCGGGGAAAAATGCAGTCTTGCTTCAAAGACCCTCTTTTTATTTTACCAGATAAAAAAAAAATAAATAAAAAAAAATTGGTGGGGGTTTGTTTTCTTTTGTTTCCCAATGGTTCAACTAACCACTAAACAGTGAAATGAACACTAAACAAATCAATTTTATATCTAGCAAAAACTTGTTACTATACAAACCAGCTTGGTTATCCCACTCAAATATGTTTACTTTCATCCAGTTTCATGCAGCTCCATAAAGTTCTATTGCTTTGGACTATTTTCTCTCTTTGCATATTAAACTTAGCTTATAGCTCAACCATGTTCGTCTACCTTTCAAATCAAAATTGGCATTTATTACTTTCAACACTCGCAAATGCTCAATACAGGGGTCTTAGAGTAGAAGTGCTATGAACCAAGATTCAACTAAGAAATGGATGTCAAGTGAGGGGCTTACTATAGAGGTTTCACTGTGCAGATGAAGTTTCCTCCACACAGTGAAAGCTCAGCGCAAGGAAAGCTCTACACTAGGAATGAACACAATGAAACATAACAATATTAATTGGATAATTGTTTAACATCATCCCATATCTCCTCGCTGATGTAAAGGACCTTAAACCGCATTAGTTTTGGCATCATTGTGAAGAAAAGTAGCATAATAGTGTCACTATCAGTGTCAGAGAACTCACCAATGGAATGACCACTCACAAAATAGTTTTTCTTTTTAAATGAATTGTGAGGTAATGACAAGTATCAAAAATAAAATTCTCTCCACCAGGAGAATAATGTCCCATCAGTGCTCGCTTAGCCAATTGAAAATTAGAAATAAGATTTCTAGAAAATTAGGAAATCATTTTTGAATTTACGGGAAAATAGAATATTCGACATTCTATTGAAACATGTTTTTCTTCTTTTCATCTTATTAGTAGAAATAATTTGCGTGAAAATCAAAGTTGTAATCAACCTTTTCCAAAAAGTTGGCAAGACGAAATTATATATGCTGCTAAATTCAATTGGCAAGTAACATATTTGATAAATTCAACAAGAAAATCAATATTTGTCATGCCTATAATTGAATTGCAACTAGCATAAAAAATGCAACAACATCTTGCAAAAATAGTAAAATCTCAAATGCCAATGATAGAAGAGTACCATAAAAATGAGTGCATATAGATGAGTGAAGTTGATGAGAAGGAATCATTGATGCACAAATTATCATATAAAAGGTTGAGTTCCTTAAGAAAAGGAATTCAAGCTAAGGTTTCATAGAGACCTTATTATTGTAGTGGATATTTCAACATTAGTACATCTTACTAAGTCGACTCATAAATTATAATAATAATAATTTAATTTTGAGACCATGGCCATGCCAAACACCAAATTGGTGTGTGAGATCACTTTGTTTGTAGGATAAGGAACCCGTATCTACTCAGCAATTTGGCTGCTAAAGTATATAGAGGTATACATTCTCTACTAAAATCTTTCAAATGGTTAACCCTAGATTAGATAGTGTCAAATTTAATTAAAAAAACTCTTATATTAGTATATGTATGTAAGAATTTATCCTCCCCTTTTATATTTTATGATCATGATAGTTATTATATTCACTAAAATTAATTTTAGCTTATTTAACATTATAAAAGGTAA
>APFE030367166.1:11550-59366 GCA_000404065.3 Pinus taeda
CCTTATATGTATTTGTATTTATTTAATTTTGAATAATTTTTTTAGCAGGGTATGCTTTAAAGCTATACCTTCTCACCAACTTCTATAAATAAAAACACTTTACTCAACATTAAAAGTTTAAAATAACTATCATTCACTATTATATTCATTAAAGATAATATCAAAGATAGTATGTAATATAATAGTTATATATTTAGTAAAATAAAGCATAATCTAATTTTACATCTCGGAATTTTGTAAGTTATAATGGAAAAATAAGTTTTCTAACAAATATTTTAACAACTATTTTTAACTATATACAGAATATTTTAATAAAATAATTTTTTTTCACTAAATCAAGAATAAATATTTTTTTTACTTATTAATTAATTCACAAAAACTGGCTATGATGCATTTTTACTATTAATTTCTTCTCATCTATAGATTTCTCACCATGTACCACATTAGTTGATTAGAAACTTCCACCAAATCTTAACTATATGATTAATGGTAAAAACTTACTTCTATATAACCTAATTATTAAAAAAAATGGTTTTTTTAAAGTAATTTTTAGATAATTTTACTAAAAGCTCTATCAAAAACTAATTAAAATAAATTTCATATTTAAAATGTGAAATCTCTAATTAAAATAAATTTCAGATTCAAAATGTGAAATCTCTCGCAAGTGTGAAGAGTTGAATTTATTTATAATAAAACATACCATTTAATTAATTAAAAAAAATATGTCATTTAAATTTAGCGAAAAAAAATATAAAACAATTAATATGTTAACCATACTATTTCTTTTATATTTTTATATATGATTAATGTTAGCCGACGTAAGTTGCGACCTCTATCGACAACGTTTAACAATGAATCCTACTCCAGCCCTAACATTTCATTCCATGTGGTTGTTGGAAATTCTACTCATAACAAAGATATAAATTAATGGAGGTTAACCTAGTTTCGTTTTTAAGCAACAATTATCTATTAATTCGGACTGAAGTAGGCATGAAGCTCCACGCATTCAATGTTATGAATTGAAATTTGCTTTTGATAATACACCTATATTTTTTGAAGTTTAGGAGTTCAAGCGGTGAAATTAATAAATGGGTATAAGAATGTTCGACTCCAACAAGATAAGTCTGGATATGGTATAACCCCCAAGGGTACTATTACCAAACCTACAAAGCGTGATTAATTGTGCCCGTATGAAAAAATGAGCTCTTCTAATGTCTTTCTGAGACTTTCGCTGGCCACTGGGTATGTAATCTGACACAAAATCCACATTATGAACCGTATTTTGGAAATATAATATGCATGAAAGGGCACTAAGCATCTCCCCGGAAAAATGAGATATTCGTTGGCCAAGCACCTGTTTGGGAAAATGAGCTGGGAAAATTAGTCCGTTCACATAGGTTTTTATTTAATAGGTGATATTTTAAATGAAAAAATAGGCTAGTCCGTTCACATAGGTTTTTATTTAATAGGTGATATTTTAAATGAAAAAATAGGCCTAAGAGTGCAAATTGAATAATTTTAAATCATAATTTTTTCTAATCTTTAATAAAATAAAGAATTTATAGAAAAAATTGCTATACAATTATATTAAATATTAATATCTATAACATCGAATACTTTTTATTTTCAATATTCTAATATTAAACATATATACATGGTTGGGTGCAATGTATCAAAATGATGTGATGCATTGTAACAAGTAATGAGACATCACCCTCATAAATTATGACTACTTAATTATGAACACTTATCATGTTGATAAAGTTATGATAAATTTAGTAGTTGTTTATAATGCGATTTTTTGAAAGTTTTTTGGGTGAGTTTTTCTTGTCAAAATCCGGTAGCAATTTATTGAAATCACAAGTTTGATAGCTAGATAGTGAAAAAACCATTTTAACTGCAACAAATCAAGATTTAACTTCAATTTCTTTCCAAGATTCCGTCACTCTAATCTCCAAAAAATCACATTATAGACAACTCCATAAATTTATTGTGTAGGTGTAGGTTGAGATGCACAGAACCTTTACTTTCACTTGTCAATGGGGAAAACGCTGGGACAATGGACGCTGAGAGAGCTGGTCACCAGGGCTTCAAGACGGACGGTTTCCTGTTCCATCCTGATTGCGTCTGCGAAGAGGGTTTCTTCGTCCAGGGTTCCAATCCCATTCGCTCCGCTGAATACCATCCCGGCGAAGGGTATCGAGGGGGACAACTGCAAACATTGTCCGATCTTCATCAAGAACGGGCAGCCAGTAATGGGAGCGGCAGCCCTACGTATTTCGATTGGCCAGTAGCAGCCTCGGCTTCGGAGGGGATGGCACAAAACAATAGTAATAATCTGGGTAGCTGGCCCGCAACGGAGGCTGGTCTATCCAGTGGGGCTGGGGCTGAAACTTGTTCTAATGTTCTCCTGTCGAATCTTTCAGTTCTTCAGCAGAAAGCTCAACAGCTAGAGGCATTCGTTCAGGAAGGTCGCCATGATCAGCAAGGGTCGGTTACAGGATTTATTTCGTCAATCTTGTATGAACTTATCGGTACCGCTGCATCTCTGCTGCTCTCGGTCCAGAACCGAGAAAGCGCGAATCTGGCACCGGCAGATGTTCCAACATGGTCAGACCCCGGCGGCTCTGTTGTGATTCAAGCCGACAACCAGGCGCCGCCGATAGGGTTAGAGTTTCGGAAACGAACAAACCCTAATGGAGCGAGAGTTGTAGGGTTTGGTGGTGGAAGCTATTTACAGCACAGTAAATCTCCCTCGGACATCAGAGCGGAGGGAGAGGAAGAAGAAGCTACGACTGGTAACAGGAATCCCAAAATCATAGAGATAAACGAGACTGATATTCTGACAGAGCACGCGCATTTCTGTGAGATGTGTGGGAAGGGTTTCAGGCGTGAGGCCAATGTTCGAATGCACATGCGAGCCCACGGAGACGAATATAAGACGAACCAGGCGCTGATGTCCAAGCCTCTCGCGGCTGCTTCTTCTTGTTCCCGGGCGGCAAGCAAGTATTCGTGTCCATCCGAGAGATGCAGGCGGAACAAGAATCATCGCAATTTCAAGCCCCTCAAATCGATAACTTCACTGAGGAACCATTACAAGCGTAGCCACTGCCCGAAGATGTATACATGCCAGAGATGTGACAAGCAGTTCTCTATCGTGGGAGACCTCAAAACCCATGGAAAGCACTGCGGGCACAGCCTGTGGCGTTGCTCCTGTGGCACCACGTTCACACGGAAAGACAAGCTCTTGAGCCACGTTGCATTGTTCCAAGGCCACAAGCCCCTCCTTCTTGACCATGAATTGGTCCTTCCTCCTGCGCCCAAACGAGACAAAGCCGCCAGCAACGGTCGCGCAACGACGGCATGGTCTTCCGGCTACCGCAACAATGCAAATCACACCGAATTCGCAGCAGTAGATTTAGCAGGTCTTGATAACGATAAAATTCAGGGCTATGAGGATGTGATTCAGATGGGCCATGGCCAAAACGAAGTGACTCTGGAGAGTCGATTAACGGACTCCGTCTTTTGGGTGAATTCTTAAGGGAAGTTTGTCGATTGTTGTAAATCATGTAGATGCAATACAACAATCATGTAGATGCAATTTTCTTCTGTTTTTGACTGTTTGTTCCTTATCATCTAAACGAATTTTTTTTTTTGGTTTTTAATTGTTTCTCAGTTAAATATGCTCAAATGTATTTGTGGGGAAGACAGCTCGTCATTTGCCATAGAATGCGATCATGAGAAAGCAATCTGTTATCGGGAAAATCAAACAATTGTGTCGTGGTCCTTTTTGATGCAATCAGTGAGCTGCCTGCCCATTCTTCTCTGTAGAGCTACTCCATCCGTTTGTAATAGTCTTGTGAGACTTTTAATTGAGGAATTCATTGGCATATAGCCCATAAACTGTCGTCCCATTTGTGGATAGTCTCTTTTGAAATTGTAGCATATATGTACAGGCAAATAGATTAATCTGGTTACGGATACTGTAGATTAATCCATGTTTTAAACATATATGATGTAGCCTATTTTTATGGTGGAATATAGTACTGATGTTGACACCCAAGATACGGTTTATATTGACTTTATCGGAGATTAGTCTGTTTTTAAAGCAAATTTACATAAATGGATCAAAAGTAACCAGCGCAATTTTGCTTTGTATGGATTTTTCCAGGAGCTAGAGTGTCATCGATAACTTTTTTTACAAAATCGAATTTAATATGTATATGTTTCTCTCTTATTATGATAAGAGAGATTTCTCGGTAAATGAATACCATTTTGATTATGACAAAATACTTTCACCTTTTTGTGCATCTTTCCAAACTAACTTACTAATTTTTTTAACCAAATTGCCTCTTTGCAAGCATGTGAGACTCCTATGTATTTTGCCTCAGTAGTGGATAAAGAAACTACGTTCTGAACATTTCACTTCCAACTAACACTCTGCTTGGAAGAGTAAAAACATATCCACAAGTGGATCTCCTCTCATCCATGTCACGGGAAAAATATGAATCAACATCACCACTGATTGAATCACTACTACCATTATAAGTCATACAATAATAACTTGTGCCTTTAAGATACCGAAGCACCCATTTCGCTGCTCCCTAATGCTCTTTACTTAGATTTACCATGTATGTACTCACAACACCGATTCCATGTGAAATATGTGGTCTTGTACTAACCATCCCATACATTAAGCATCCTACTGCATTAGCATATGGTACACGAGACATATACTCATTTTCTTCATCATTACTAGGAAACAAACCTTAAGAAAGCTTGAAAAGGGAAGCTAAAGGGATTTGAACAAGTTTCACATTATTCATACTGAATCTCAGAGGTATTTTCTCCACATACTTTTGTTTTGATAAGAAAAACTTACCATTTTTCCTATCTCTGTGTATCTCCATTCCCAAGATTTATTTTTCTCCTCCAAGATTCTTCATTTCGAAATTCCTAGTCAACTGAGCCTTTAACTTGTTTATCTCAAACATGATTTTGCTTGCTACAATCATATCATTGACATATAACACCAAAATGATGAATATGCTATTTTCTGAAGTTTGAAAGTAAAGACAATGATCATACACACGTATCGTAGAATTGTAGTTCATGAGGAGGGAATCAAACTTCTTGTACCATTGCATGGTAGACTACTTCAAGCCAAACAATCACTTCTTGAGTTTTCAAACAAAATTGTTGTTGTGATTTTGAACAAACCCTTCTCGTTGTTCCATATATATATCATCATGTAAATCTCCATGTAAGAATGTTGTTTTAACATCTAGCTTCTCTAACTCTAGATCAAGCAATGCAACTAATGCTAACACAACTCTAATTGAAACATGTGTAAAAACTGGTGAAAAAATTTCATGGAAATCAATACCTTTCTTTTGAGAATATCCTTTTCCAACGAGTCTTGCTTTGTACTTCTCAAGAGTTTCATCAACCACTTTTTTCAATTTGTAAATCCACTTGCAACCGACAACTTTCCTATCCTTAGGAGGTTTCAGCACATCCCATGTGTTATTTCTTTGTAAGGCATACATTTCCTCTTTCATTGATACTTACCATTTATAACTATCAAATACTTCCATTTCTTCTTGATAACAACTAGGTTCTCCATCATTAGCAATAAAAGAAACAAGTGTATTAAAACCATCATACCTTTTAGGAAAAGATCTGATTCGTGTAGACCTTCGTACAATTTGTTGTGGTATTTCCTTAGTTTCCTTAGAAATTTTAATATCCTAATCTGCTTCAGCAGGATTTTGTTCATGAACATCTTCATGATCCTACTCCCTTGAAAATGATTGAGTTTCCAATTGAAATTGATGAATCTCTCGTACTTTTTCATGTTCATTTTTCCATCTCCATCTCACTTCATGAGTGATGATTCACCGAATATGAGATCTCTGTTAATAATGATTTTGTGGGTAGCATGATCCCACAATCTATATCCCTTAACTCCATCACCATATCCAACAAAGAATAATCTTTTTTTATTTTGGATCTAACTTAATACATTGATTCTTTGGAATAAGAGCATATGCATCACAACCAAAAACTTTAAGATTTGAATAATCACAAGGTTGACTTATCCATACTAGTTCTAAAATATTAGAGTTAATTGCAGTTGATGGTGAACAATTTACCAGATAGCACACTGTAAGAACTGCTTCTTCCTACAATTCCTACTG
Source organism: Pinus taeda (assembly GCA_000404065.3). NCBI lineage: Eukaryota > Viridiplantae > Streptophyta > Pinopsida > Pinales > Pinaceae > Pinus > Pinus taeda. The sequence continues at coordinate 17,751 of APFE030367166.1, forward strand.
CAACTTGGCATTATTGTGCATACTCCTTTCTCTCTCTAGAATATTCCTATTCATGCTTTCAACAACATCGTTTTATTGAGGATTATAAATTGTGGTTTTGTGTCTTTTGATCCAAGGTTCCATGCAATAATTTTCAAATTCCTTTGAAGTAAAATGAGTCTGATTGTCAGTTCTCAAACTCTTAATTTATTTTCTAGTTCTCTTTTCAACCAAATCTATGTACTTCTTAAAAGCATCAAATACATCATCTTTTCTTTTCAATAACTAGATCCACACCTTTCTAGAGTAATCATCTATACATGTTACAAAATATGGAGATCCTCCAAAAGATATTTTAAGAGATGGTCACCAAATATTTGAATGGATGTAATCAAGGATACCTTTACTAAAATGTTTCCCTATTTTGAATTTATGTCTAGATTTCTTTCCATAAATACAATGCTCAGAAAAATTCGAATTCATAGATTTCAACCTTGGAATTAACTTATGATCAACCAATACCTTCAACCCTTTCTCACTGATATGACCCAAACATTGATGCCATAAGCTAGTAGAGTCCCTTGCACCTTCACAATACTTAGCGTTTCTCTCCAGCTAAGTGTTTAGGATAATATTTTCCTCCCATTATGCTAATATATTTAGCATCTTTATCATTGGGAGCTTGAGGTGAAACTTTAGGCCCAGGTCTGCCTTATGGACTTAACCACTAATAACTCTTCATAATTTGGAAAAAATTCTCTAATACTTAAGTGCACTTCCCCAAATACTCCTCACGGAATCATTTATTACATTAATAAAATAGATTTTAATTAAAAAATATGATAGTTCAAATCTTGGCTTCAATAGACAATACGTTCAATAATCTAAAAATAGTCATGTGATGAAAAGAGAAACAAAGGGGTGTCACCACAACCGTGGTACATTTTCCCTTGATTTTTGGTAATGTGAAAATATTGTGTATTATAAATGAGTATTTGTTTATGTAATGACATGAAGAGTGGAACCACATAGTCATGAAATATGAGGGAAGAGAAAAGATAAACCAAGGTGGGGTTAGCCAACACCTTTTATTAATTTTATGGTGCAAATAATAGGAAACGGTAGAGGAATATTCCAAGAGGAATTAAACAAGAAACCTTGAGAAATTATAAAAAGTATTAATATAGTAATGAAGGGGTTGGATTTTGCTCTTGAGAAAGCACATGAAAGGGGTTGGGAAGACCTACAAAGTGAAGGGAATGAAATTCATTAGGAAGATAATTTATGGCCATTTTTGCGATGTGACACACACCCTAAAAAATTGTGCTAACACTTGAATTTTGGAGCCTACTGTGGATCTTGTGATCACTCACTCCATAATTACTTCTTGCTCAGTTAATGCTTTGCTATTTCTTTGAGCTTGCTTCTCGATCATATGTTTCAAAGTCACCTTCTCGAACATGCTCAGTTTTCAACAAGTTCATGAGAAGACTCTCTCACGCAAGCTTGTATACGCATAGCACAATCCATGAAGGTTGTGCATGTGTGATGATAAACCCATGTCGATATTTAGTGTGTGCTTTCATTCATAGTCTCGCACTTTTGGTTTTCAATATGTTGTTGTTTCGGTGAGTTCTCCGAACTGTCGCTTTTGCGCACCTTCACTTTCACAAGTGTCACTTTCATGTTTTCGACTATTTCATTTACTTTATTTCATTCAAATTTTGTCATTTTCATGTTATCTTGGCTCTGGCACGTGTTTTTTTCACTTTTGTTTGCATATCGTAAATTTTGTTCACACTTTCCTCTCTATATAGAAAATGTTGTCTTTTGGCATGGGAAGTGTCACTTATCCTAAAAAGTGGAGTTTTGTCTAATTTCAAAGGATATATTTGGTGTCTATGAGGCCTTCTAGTCATTAAAATATGTTTGATACTCATTCCCAATATTTTATGCACTGTCACACAAGTGTCGTCAATGTCATCACAAGTTGTACCTTCAGTGTTGTACTTGTAGAGGTATAATTTCAAAAACTTATAGACATGTTGCCTTCTTTTTTTATCCTTAGAACATTGTGATTTACATGGATATGAGATGTGTAAATAGGGTTATAAATAGGGCTACGAAACCACATGAATGACATTGTTTTCTAAAATGGGTTTGATAAACCATCTAGGGTGCTTTCTTTTTGTTGATAAATGACTCATAGAGTGCATCACATATTTGATAAAAAACCCATTGCAGTGAGATTCTATTATGGTTCACTAGTTGATAAACCACCCAACGTTCTCATTATTAGGCCGATAAACCACTCTTAGACTAGATTCCACAATTGATAAACCAGTTGTAATGAAATTATTGTGTTGATTTGACATGGTCTACTTGGTGAGGAGGCTAATAAAACACCTAAGTTGCTTGTTGTCAGGTTGATAAACCACTCTTATAGTAAATGCCATAATTGATAAACCACCTCTACTCAAATTATTTTGTTGAATTACCATAGGGTGCTTGCTAGGGAGGCTGAAAAACCACATAAGATTCTTATTGTGGATTGATAAACAACACATATTGTGGCAAACATAGCTAACAAAGCAATTGTAATGAACATATTTCACCAAATTTCCATGGGGTGCTTACTGACGAGGATGATAGATCATGTAGGTTCTTTTTATGATTTGATAAACCACTCACAAAGTGCTTGAAATAGCTGATAAACCAGCTATAATGAAATTGTTCCATGGAATTACCCTAGGGTGCTTGCGAGGGAGACCGATAAACCACTGAGGTTTCTTATTATCGAGCTCATAAACCAACCTTAAATTGTTTTCCACAGCTAATAAAGCACCTATAATAAAAATGGACTATGTGAAGTGCTATGGGACATCGGAGGCCCATGCATAAATAAAGAGCACAAACACAAATGAAAAATTTTGGGCTTTGGTAATGGGTTGGGAGAGACCAATTCTAGTGTCTGGTAGAGAATCACTCCTAAATATTATAGTACGAAAGAATATAATGGAAACTTCTTTCCAATTTATAAAAGGTTATTAATGTTCAAGTCCACATCGTGGACCTTCCCAAATTATCGTTCCAAAAAATTCTCCCAAAATGCCGAGGAGAAAAATTACCACAAGTGAAACAACATAATAGGAGAGAAAAGTTATTTTATGTGGAAATATTATCTTAGTTGGAGATAAATGATAAGTAAGGCAAAGATATGAAAAAGTATGGTGGGAGAGAAAGTTGTGCTTATGCCGGAAAAATATTTGCATAACATTAGCTAGAGCGAAACACTAAGTTGTAAAAAGAAAAAAGAAAAAAATGTTGGGCAAAAAGGTGGGTAAACCTTAAAGCAAGACACTACTAAAAATATGTAACAAAGAGAAATAATAAATAATAATGAGTAGAATCACTTGGGGGGGGTGGATTGTTAGTTATTTATGTAAACACCCCACCCCACATTTATCAACTTTTAGAAGCTCTCCAGGGTAAACATAAGGTTAGAGTTATGAGGAGATGATCCAGTAACCAAGTTCCAGTTATGGAAGTGGGCTCTAGTATCTTGAAACTTATTTGCAACCTCCCAAGGACACCAAATCACCCGGTGTTAGAAAACATCCACTGATGATCTTACACTAATATAGAACTAATTTTTCACCTAAACTCACATCCAAACTACATGCATATCAAGATATGCATGCAACCAAAAGGCTCCACTTGCATTCAAAATCATTCCTCTATGTGGCTACGACCAATATTTTTGAGTTAAGAGACTACCACCATAAGTCTTGTTCCATATTTTTAGGGCTAGCTACAGACCATCTACCCAGAACAAATAATAACTTTCTAGAGTTGAGTCTATGATGTTAATAATTATGTATAATCTATACTAAGGCTAAGATCTTGCACAAACCTTCCCAACGCATGGTAAACATTTCCTCAAACACATGATAAACATAATAACAACAAGTTGTGAATGCATATATGTTTGATGTTTCCTTAGCTTCATTAGAGAATCATCAAGAAGGCTTAATGACTTCTTAAGCTAGTTGCATCAAACACTATTTTCACATACATTCATATAGTCATTCAAATGACTTAATAAATCATGAACAAGATCTATAAAAAGAGCACATCATTTAGCCATGCAATAGTCAACATTTAACTAGAATGAATCCATCATAATCCAGTCATAAAATCAACACAATAACCAATACATGTGATCATTGATCTCAATAATAAATAACACTTAATAACATATACATAGAGCCATCCAAGTACAAGACTTCCACGTACCACGCAACCATAGATCGGAACCAAATATCTCTTTTGGCCAATCATCCCTACACCATATTCCATGCATGAATGTGGGATCTAATGGAATAAACCAAAAGAAAACCAACCAGGGCATCATGATATGAAATGAGGGTTTAACATCTTGTTGTACTTACAAGAACCTCCCACTCCAAAGCTTAACAAATATATGATTTATCTTATGTTGACAATTGCGGAATTAAGTACATGAAATAGGTGTATGTCTTTGTTTTCACTGTTTAAGTGCTTATTTGTTCATGGTGATATTAAACACATATAACAGTAAATACAACAAATAGAACAACCACACATAACAATAATATAATCTATGATTTCACCCTAATATCATGGGCTATGTCTCCTTGAGCTCTTGTCAACCACACTTCGCTCTTTGGGATTATGGAAAAGCTTCTTTTACAAGTTCCACACTTAACTCCAAAGGTTAATGTTAGGTCCATATAGTACAAGTGATTCCCCCATTACTATTGTCATTGTATCCCTTATTGTTATTGTTCTGCCCCATGGAATCCCACTCTTGTTATTTTTGTGCCCTTATATTATTATTGTTAGCTCGGCTTGGTTATATTATGACCCCTTAAACTCCTATATATAGAAAGGAGGTATTATCATTTGTATCATCCAAGAATTATTCATGTGCGCAATGTAAAGGAGGTTGCCCCATCGAAGAGGCTAAATTATGAGGCATTGATCTATCCTTTCTATCTTTTTGTGAGTTGGTTTCATAACATTTGGTATCAAAGCTTTGGATTCTAGGGTTTCGCTACTCCAAATAGGTCGTCGTGAAATTTTCACTATAACTTTTTTTATGTGTTGTTTCAGAAGTGAAAAAAAATCCATTTGAGACGAAATCATGTTGAAGCTTGTGTCTGAATTTCATATCTTGTCTCACAATATTTTTGGAGATATGATTTGAGGAAGTTAGGGTTTTTGCAAGCTCCAGAATTTCATCTAAAACAAGTCATCATGGAATGTTCACTATAACACTTTCTCTATGGATTTTCAGAAGCTAAAAAAAATACCCATTTGAGAATAAAGCGGTCTGAACCTTCGCTCTAAATTTTAGATGTTGTATCGCGATATTGTCAAAGATATAATTTGAGGAAGTTAGGGTTGTTGTCGATCCCCGAATTACATTCCAAGCAGGTCACCTTGGGAAAATCATCATAAATTTCTCTCTAACCATCAGATTGAATTTTCGTAAGGAGTTACAAAAATAGGACGGATTATAGTTTCTTTGGTACCATTTTCAAAACCTAAGGTTGAAACAGTGACCCGTGGCACGTCGTACAAGTTCTCTCTACTCAAAAAGTCTATACTCAAGTCATCGTGGGAGATTTGACATAACTCTTCATTCGAGAATCCAATCTTGATTAGACTTGGGAGATTAGAAATAATACTTAGAGGGTTATCACAGGAAGCAATTTCGGACCTGGGAGATAAAAATTACAGAGACATCAGGTTCAATGCAAAGCTCTTACAAAGTGGAAAAAAGGTGTGTAGCTTTTTTTAAATTTTTACATAAGCTTGGTTTGAAAAATTAGCTTGAATGATTTCAAAGGGCATAGTGAAGCATTATTATCTACAATTGATGCCTCGAAGAAAAAAAATGTAAACACCTAGTAAGCAACCATAAAGCTCTAACATGACTCATGAAGAAGAGGAAGAAATGCAACATGATATTTTAAACTTACGAGATCGGGTGCAACAAATTTCACTCGCACAAAAAGTAGCAGAAAATAAGATGGATGGCTTTAAAAGAAAGACGTATAAGCTAATATGGATGGTTTAAAGAAAGGTGTGGAAGCTAAGATTGATGGTTTAAAGAAAGTTGTAGAAGCTAAGATGAATGACATGGAATCTAATATGGATGGCGTGGAAGCTAAGATGGACAGTGTGGAAGCTAAGATGGACGATTTGAAGATAGATTTAACGACAAGCATGGAAGATTTGAAGATAGATTTGACAATTTTTCTACAAGAAATCCTTACTAATGGCGAAAGGTTAGTAAAGGAAACTCATGATGAGAACAAAATAAATTTTAATCATGATTTCATAGACTTGAACATTGGATCAAAGAACAACCATGCTCCAAAGATCGATATGAGGAAGTTTGATGGCAAGGATCCCGGAACATGGATACTACAGATGGAGCAAGTTTTTGATCTCCATAATGTGCAAAACACACAAAAGGTACACATTGCAACTTTATATTTGGAACAAAATTAGTTTTTATGGTATCGATGGATTTTCTCTCGTAAACAAATTGTCACTTGGGCTATTTTTACGGATAAAACGATAGCACATTATCAGGATACAAAAAACAACACTTTCTTTAGCCAATTGATAAATCTCAAACAAAACCATTCAATGATGGAGCACATTGAGGACCTCCAAAAATTGAATATAAGGGTAAAAGATATTCCAGAGGAGCATATGATTGATGTGTTCATAAGGACTTTAAAAGGTAACATCCAACATGAGGTTCACCTTTGGGAACCAAATTCATTGGAGAAGGCATTTAGATTGGCAAGAAAAATGGAAAGAAAAATTATGGCAACAAGGAAGTCTACCACTCATAATCATAAAGATGGAAGTGTTGCTTCCCCTAGCCATCCACAACCTACAAGGTTGATGCCACAAAAATTAGAAGAAAAAAGAGCAAAAGGGCTTTGTTACAGTTGTGATAGCAAATACACTAAAGTTGATAAATGTGCCGTGAAGAAATTATTTTACATAGATTCTGAACCATATCTTGTAATGCATTGGATAGAATTACCACTCCTGAAACTATCAAGATAGAATGGCATATCAAGAAGTAAAAGGTAATAGTTTTGATTGATTCAGGAAGTACCCATAATTTTATTCATTGTAAGATACCCAAGGAATTGAATTGCTTCCTATATCCAGCACCAAAGTGTCAAGTGATGGTTACAAGTGGAGGAACCATAAATTTCTCAGGAAAGTGCCATAATATCAAGCTATCCATGGGATAATATGTATTCAATAGCCTAATGCTTTCTATTCCAATGGGCGATGATGATGTTATACTAGGAGTCTAATGGCTACAATAGCTTTTAATTTTCAAGAACTTTTCATGAAATTCTCTATAGAAGGAAAGGAAGTTGAATTAAGGGGTATCACAGGGAAACTAGGAAAGATAAGAAGCTCTAACATAATGACAAAGATTCTAAAGAAAGAGCAACGAGGGATAATTGCACAATTATCTTCACTAGAGGTTACAACATTGAAATCATCCATTTCTTCAGATCTCCAAAAAGTCTTGGACAATCATTCCAAGGTATTTGAGACTCCCAAAGGCCTCCCACCTATTCATGATCATGATCATGCTATCAATTTGATTCCATGAAGTTTTCCTCCAAACATGAGGCCTTACAGATATCCCTATGTCTAAATAAGTGAAATTTAACGTATGGTTGGAGGACTATTAGAGGCTAGTATAATTCAACCTAGTCAAAGTTCTTTCTTTGCTGCAGTAGTATTGGTGCACAAGAATGATGGATCATGGCGCATGTGTCCAGATTATAGGGAGCTTAACAAGCTCACTATTAAAGATAAATTTCGCATTCATGTCATTGATGAATTATTGGATCAATTGCATGGATCAATTTACTTCACCAAGCTGAATCTTCATTCATGATATCATCAAATCAGAATGAATAATGAAGACATTCCAAAAACAACATTTAGAACTCACGAGGGTCACTATGAATTTTTGGTAATGCCTTTTGACTTTACTAATGCACCTTCTACATTTCAAGTTTTGATGAATTCCATTTTCAAACCCTTCCTTAGAAAATGCGTGTTAGCATTTTTTGATGATATACTAATCTACAACATGTCTTGGAAGGATCATGTCCAACATGTTGACATGGTGCTTAAACTATTCGAGGAGAAACAATTATATGAAAAAATCTCCAAATGTTTCTTTGGATTACAAGAGGTGGAATATCTGGGTCATATTGTATCTCAGGAAGGTGTTAAGGTAAACCATAGAAAAATTAAAACCATTAAGGAATGAAAAATCCCCACATCCACAAAGCATCTACGAGGATTTCTTGGGTTGACTGGGTATTATCACAAGTTTGCTAAGAATTATGGGATAATAGCAGCACCCTGAACAACAATATTGAAGAAATATGCATTCTCAGGGACTCTAGAAGCAACAAAAGCCTTTGAACATTTTAAAAAGGCAATGTGCCAAGAACCAATCTTAGCTACACCGGACTTCACAAAAACGTTTACTGTGGAATATGATGCCTCAAGAAATGAAATTGGTGCTATTTTAATGCAAGAAGAAAGACCCATTGATTTCAAAAGTCACCCAATTAAAGGAAAGTATTTAGACAAAGCTATTTATGAGAAGGAAATGTTGGCAATACTACATGCACTTAAGAAATGGCAACCCTAGCTAATGGGAAGACACTTCAAGGTAAAAATAGATCATGATAGTCCTAATACTTTTTAGAACAAAGAGTATCTTCAGAAGAGCAGCAAAAATGGGTCAGAAAGATGTTGGTGTAGGTTTTAACCTCGTACAGAAATTACCTGCATACGAATTCTAAAACACATAAAATAAACAATGTGACAACATAACACATAAAACACATATATACAGAGATTTTCCCCTGGATCCCAAAACTGGGACTACCAACTTTATATTTCATTATATTCCTTTCAATGTTACAATACATATTTATACATGCTTAAGGATCCAATACCATGGACCGAAAAACCATCGCGTCCAAAACCATGTGCAAAAATCATGCACAAAACCAAATGTGGGTCTGCTCAACCTAACATAGGGTCCAAAACCAAAATTTTCCAGGACGCTGCCCTGGACCCCATAGAGTGGGGTTATTGGGTACCCCTCAAACCCCTGTGACCTTCCTCCCACCTCCCCCCCACTACGCATCGATGCAATGAAGGGGGAGCTCTGACCCCCTCTACCGTGGTCATTACGTGGGCTAGTCGTGAATGAATATAACACAACCCAACATTCTCGCACTTTTTTTTTTCTTTCCACAGGGGGCCACAAGAGAGCTTAGTCATTTATCTAGCCTTGCAACACCCATTATTTCTCTACACCAAGAGAACTTCTCAGAGCTCATAGATTTTGTCAATGCATTAGCAATATTCTTCAAAGTGTCCACCTTTACTAGCAACAACTTTTTTTCTTCTATCATGCCCCTCACAAAGTGATATTGAACATCAATGTGCTTTGTCTTTGAATTATATGTAGGGTTCTTTGCCAAGAAAATTTCACTTTGGCTATCACAGTCTATCCTTATAGCTCCCTGTACTAACTCTATACTTGAACACAATCTCTACAACCAACTGCTTCCTTGCTTGCATGAGTGGCTGCCATGTATTCTGCTTCTATTGTTGATAGTGCCACTACAGATTATTTCCTACTCATCCAACTGACTGCACCTCCAAATAGGTTAAACACATACTGGTAGATCTTCTCTGATCCAGATCTCCAGCCCAGTCTGCAACAACAAAGCCATGAATATCCAACACTCTGTCCAATCTTGGTCTTCTTTGGTAACACAAACCATAATAACTAGTGCAGCGCAAATAGCTGAAAACCTGCTTCACTGTTGTCCAGTGCTCCTTCCCTAGATTTGACATAAACCTGCTTAATAATCCCATTGCATGTGCAATTTTTGTTCTAGTATAGACCATTGCATACATCAGGCTACTGACTGCACTTGCATATGGAACATGGGACATGTCCTCTTCCTCTTCTTGTGTCTTGGGACAATGTTCTGTAGATAACTTGACACCTATAGAATGGGAACCTTCACCAGTTTACTATCCTATATATTAAACCTCTACATTATTGTCTCGACATACTTCCTATGGTTTAACCAGAGCTTCCTCTTTGTATGATCACTTTTAATTTCCATGCTCAAAATATAGTTTGCAGCACCAAGATCTTTCATGTCATATTTGGAGGACAATTGGATCTTCAAATCCTAGATAATTTCTTTGTCATTTCCAACCAACAAAATATCATCCACATACAATACAAGATAAACAACACGGTCACCAATTAATTTAAAATACATACATTGATCTGCTTTGCTTCTTTTGAAGCCAAGTTCCCATATAAATGTATCAAATTTATGATACCACATCCTTGGTTATTTTTTTATCCCATACAGAGACTTCTTTAACTTGTATACTAGTTTTTTCTTACCCTTCAACCCATAACCTTCATCTTGCTTCATGTAGATCTCCTCTTCCAGATCCCTATGAGAAAATGTTGTCTTCACATCAATCTGTTCTACCTCATAATCAAAAGCAGCAACAACATATAAAAGTAATCTAATAGAAGTTACTTTGGCAATGGGAGAAAAAATATCACCAGATTCAATTTTGGGCACCTAGGGATAACCTTTTGCTACCAACCGATCTTTTTATTTCTCCCCTTTTCCTTCTACATTTGTCTTCTTCTTGAACACCCATTTTCTGCGAGTGGGTTTCCTTCTAGTCGGCAACTCAACCAGATCCCAAGCCTCATTTTTGTGCAACCATGGCCTCTTTCCAGATTTTACCATCCTATGAATCTACTACTTCCTTCACAGTTCTGGGATCATCATCAGTAATGGATAAAGAAAAATTTGAACAGAAAGTAGATGGACTATACCTTTATGGTTGCCTTTTTTCTCAAACTAATCTTCTCACTCCCGGAGTTTGTGGCTCTTCATCTTCTGATTCCTCTTCTATTGTAGAGTCTGATTCTTCCTCCTTTACCTCAAACTCTATCTTCTCAGATTCCTTTGGTTGGATTTCATGTTTAATAACATATTTTACCTCTCTGAACACCACATCTAGGCTGTACACAACCTTCCTTGTTACTGGGTTCCAAAGCTTATAACCTTTCAAACCATCCTTATACCCAATAAAGATGCACTTTTCAGATTTACTATCCAATTTGGTTCATTTTTCCTTTGGAACATGTACATATGCATCACATCCAAATACCCTCAGATGTGAAATAGAGAGTTTCTTACCAGTCCATACCTCTTACAAAGTCTTATCCTCCAACACTGATGAAGGTGACCTATTGACCAGGTAAAATGCAGTACCCACCGTCTCTGTGTAGAATTCCTGTCCTAACCTGGCACCACTGAGCATGCTTCTTGCCCTTTCCATCAACATCTTGTTCATTCTTTCTACAACTCCATTTTGTTGAGGTGTGTATGGAGTAGTATTCTGTTGTGCTATACCAAACTTCTTATAGAATTCTTCAAATTCCCTGTTGCAAAACTCTCCACCATTATCTGCCCTCAACACCTTTATCTTCTTCTCTGTTTGATTTTCCACAAGAGCCTTATATTCTTTAAACCTGTCAAAGACTTTAGATTTATTCTTAAGGAAATATATCCATGTATTCCTTGAGAAGTCATCTATAAATGATACATAGTACACAGACTTACCCAGTGATGGAACTTTCATAGGTCCAAACACATCACTGTGCACAAGCTCTAATATTTGTTTCGTCCTCTTACTACCAGAGGGGAAACTCACCCGATTCTACTTCCCATATACACAATTTTCACAGAATTCAAAATCTTGAGAGCTATTACTCATATCATCTACCATACCTTTACCATGAAGTATTCGAAGGCCCTTCTCTCCAATATGTCCAAGCCTTTGATGCCACAACATGGTCTTCTCTCCAGAGGCCACTCGATCTTTTTCTCGAATATCAGGAACTGCAGAACTATTGCACCCATCAATAACAGTGCTACCTTGTAGCTTGTACAGATTTCCAATCCAAAATACCCGCATCAATACTAGTGCTCCCCGAACTATCGTTTAGGGATCCTTCTCGAGCACTGTTTTTACACCTGCATCATCCAACTTGCTTACAGAAATCAGATTTGTGGCTGATGCAGGAATATGTAGAACACCTGGAAGTGTTCTAACTCTTCCACCTTGAAATTTCAACTCTACTTTTCCACAAACAATGATTCTAGCCTTCCTATCATCCCCCAAGAAGACATCACCATCATCATATTTCTCATACTCGCAGAACCACTCTCTATGGGGAGTGAAGTGAAAGGATGCACCTAAGTCAATTAACCATGCCTCATGATCTACATGTGTACTTGAAGAAGCCAAGTAGACATACCCACCTTCATCTGAGGTGGTTTTCACCTCTGCAGAAGGAGCATCATCAGATCCCTTTCCTTTATCAGGAGTTTTAGATTCACAGTCCCTTTTGTAGTGCCCTTCCTTTCCACATTTCTAGCACACCACCTTTACAGGTTTTCCTGGAGATTTAGATCTCCTTCTAGGTTTAGATTTCGCACTCGATGACTTATTTTTGTTTCTATTCTGGGACCGTCCTCATACAGACAAGGCATCACCATTCTGGCTCTCCATATTCTGTCGTCTCATCTTCTCCATCAGCAAGGATGACACTATTTCATCAAACTTCAAGGCAGTTGCATTACTACCTATTTCAGTAGCCAGACTATCCCAAGAATCTGGTAGGGAACACAACAAACTGATGCACTTATCTTCATCTAAAATTTTAATATCAACATATAATAATTGACTCACCACAGTATTAAATGCATTCAGATGTTCTGTCACTAAGTATCTGTCTTTCATCCTCAGGTTATACAGCTTTTTCTGCAAGAACAGTTTATTCACCAGAGACTTAGATTGGTACAAAGTCCTTAACTTGTCCCACAAAGCCTTCATCGTAACTTCCCCTGATACATTCATCAATACTAAATATGAGACACACAATTGTATTATGTTGTTTGCCTTCTTATCCAACTTCTTCCATTCTACATTGGACACTCTTGTTGGTTTAGTACCCAGATCTACCGCGATCCATTGATCATTATCCACCAATAGATCATCCATCTTGAGTTTCCACAACTCAAAAATTTTACCATTAAATTTCTCGATCTCTATCTTTCCATTTTCGACCATCTTCTTTCACCAACAGAATTGATCTCGTAGATCTCCCACTGAACAGGGTCTACCACAAGCCTGAGCAAAACCCCTCAGCAACAAATGTGTCCCTTTGAAGCCAAAAATAGCTCTAATACCAAATGTAGGTTTTAACCCCATATAGAAATTACCTACACATGAATTCTAAAACACATAAAATAAAAGATGCGAGAGCATAACACATAAAACACATATACACAGAGATTTTCCCTTGCATCCCAAAATTGGGACTACCAACTCGATTTTTCATTATATTCCTTTCAATGTTACAATACATATTTATACATGTTGAAGCATCCAATACCATGGATTGAAAAGCCATCACATCCAAAACCATGTGCGAAAATCATGCACAAAACCATAGGTGGGTCCGCCCAACCTAACATAGAGTGGACTTACGGGTACCCCTGAAACCCCCTGTGACCTATCCCCCCCTCTACGCAATCGACATGACGAAGGGGGGGGTATGCCCCCCCTCTCACCCCCATTTAACTACGTGGGATAGTCATGGAAATAATATAACACAACCCAACAGTTGGGCTATGAATTTGAAATCATCTACAAAAAAGGGAAGCAAAATGTTGTGACAGGTGCACTCTCAGGAAAGGAGGAGGATGTGGAAGCATTTCTTTACACCATTTATATTATTGAATTAGATTGGATAAATTAAGTAAGGGATGAATGGAAGAATTATGAGGAAGTGTGGGAACTCATTCAAAATACACAATAAGATCCCAGTACGTATGATAAATTTACCAGGAAAAATGATTTTTTTTGGTACAAGGATCAATTATACCTATGTAATAATTCCCAACTCAAACAAAATATTCTTAGGGAATTGCACACCTCTCCCTTAGGAGGGCACTCAAGATTTCTAAAAACCTACCACAGGGTTAAGAAGGATTTTTTTTAGGATGGCCTTAAATTATATATTCAAAATTTTCTAGCGGAATTTTTGGTTTGCACACAAAATAAACTTGAAACAATTAAGACCCTAGGAATATTACAACCTCTGTCGACTCCAAGCCAAAGTTGGGAGGAGGTTTCAATGGATTTTATCATAAGTTTACCCAAGTTGGACGGAAAGAGTTTTATCATGGTGCTTGTTGACAGACTTACCATGTATGCACACTTTTGTGCATTATCTCATCCATTTAAAGTGAGTACAGTTTCTATTTCATTTATGGAAACAATTCAAAAGCTACATGGAAACCCAAACATTATTGTAAGTGACAGAGATCCTATTTTGAATGGAAATTTTTGGACAGAGTTATTTTCTTATCTTCGTACTCAGTTAGCTCATAGCTCATCTTATAAGCCTCAATATGATGGACTAAATGAGATGGTAAAAAAGTGCTTGGAAGGATACTTTGTTGCTTTGTATATGATAAACAGACACAATGGGTCAAATGGTTTCCTCTAGCTGAATGGTTGTATAACACTTCCTTCAATACGGCAACAAAAATGACCCTATTTATGGCACTTTATGGATATCATCCACCATCCATCACATCATATTTAAGAGAAAATTCTAAGGTTCAAACAGTGGAAGATCACATCGAGCATTAGAAACAAGTTCTCCAACTCTTAAAGGATAACCTCATTATGGCGTAGAATAGGATGAAATAGCAGGCAGATCAACATCGCAGTGAAAGAAGTTTTGATGTAGGCGATTGGGTATTCCTACAGTTACAACCATATAAATAAACGTCGCTCAAGAAAGATAAGAATGATAATAAATTATCACCAAAGTATTATGGGTCGTACAAGGTGTTTCAAAAGATAGGTACTATGGCATACAGATTGGAGCTTCTTGAAGCTTCCCGAGTGCTGCCCATTTTCCATGTTTCATGCTTAAAGAAGGTTATAGGTGACAAGATTCTTGTTGAAACAATATTGTGAGAACTTGATGAGGAAGGAAAAATCATATTGGAACCTGAAGCAGTCAAAGAAACAATAACCCCATAGCTGCGAAAGTGATCAATTTCAAAGTATCTCATCAAGTAGAAGAACTTACCCATTGAGGATTCCACATGGGAGGATTAGAATTTTAT
Source organism: Pinus taeda (assembly GCA_000404065.3). Taxonomy (NCBI): domain Eukaryota; kingdom Viridiplantae; phylum Streptophyta; class Pinopsida; order Pinales; family Pinaceae; genus Pinus; species Pinus taeda. Next base: position 33,119 of record APFE030367166.1, read on the forward strand.
ACAAAAGAATCCAAAACTACTCAAGCATTGAGGATAACACTTTTTTTAAGGAGAGGGGCATGTTAGGTCCCTATAATACTAGTGATTCCCCCATTATTATTTGCATTGTATCCCTTATTGTTATTATTGTGCCCCATAGAATCCCACTATTGTTAATTTTTTTCCTTTATACTATTATTGTTAGGCCGGCTTGGTTATATTGTGACCCCTTAGACTCCTATATATAGAAAGGAGGTTTTTTCATTTGTATCATTGAAGAATTGTTCATTTGTGTAATGTAAAGGTGTTTACCCCCTCAAAGAGGATGAATTATAAGGCGTTTATCTATCTTTTTTATCTCTCTATGAGCTGGTTTCATAATAGTTACTAAACTGAACCAATGGGCTTAGAATACCATCTATATCCCTCGCTCTCCTCATTCTGCAAATAGATCTAAGCTTCCTTGGACTTGATTCCTTCAATCAGTGCTCTGAGTTGACTTGAGCTTCTTGATGTCACTAACTCCATCAGAATTCTTCAACTATCTTTGAAACTTCTTCTTCTGTCTTAAGCAAATATCAGACACATACAACAAACAAATCATTTGATCATTTACTACTCGAAAATTCCCTATAGCTTCTTTTCCCTTAGAAGTTTTCATATGCTTCTGCAAATCCCTGCAATGGATTGAGAAGGCCCATTAGAGTCAGAGTTGACTATTATATTACTGAGAATGGGCTTTGGTAGCTATTGCAACTGCCTCCAACCTCTGGTGGCTCTAAACTCTGGAATCCACCTTCTTGGATGGAATTCTCCATGAAGATGACTTCTTCATATTTTATGGACTATTCCATCAGCTTCAGAAACCTCTAATTAGTCTAGCGAGCTTCTTGTCTCACTCTCGTGCTCTACCTCTGTCTCTCTAGAGTGACTTGTCTCCCTTGTAAAACTACTTTGTGAGTGATTTTATGCTATATCTCCACTAATATTAGCAATTTCACCTGACTTCAACTAAACTTAGCACATCCACTAAAGTTTAGCCACTCCACCAGGCTCACTATTAGAAGTAGCCATTAGCATTACCGCAACTATTGGGCGCACATATATGCGATATAATCTTGACGGTTAGGGACAATCCTCCATAGAGATTTTGCAATTGGGTTAATCCTAAACCATTGAGCTCTCTCATCCATTAAATGACTATCATGTTGTCTACTTCCCAACTTGCCCGGACAATCCCCATTACTGATGTGACCCCACTCAATCCTAAAGACATCACTCAATCTCACGCATATTTCATGCACGAATGATATCTAGCCAAGGGCACATGATAAAAGTAGTTTTTCTCTGCTAAGTGTTAACCGCTGATTGGAACCGCTTGCTTTGGGTTGAATACTGCTTCCAGCCTTTCACCCACACAATATACCATTTACCTCTCGGCTGAATACTGCCCACATGCTTAATTCGTATTTTAAAGAAAAGGCGCTTTATAAAGGTTTTTGCGTGTAACAAAGGTTTTAGCGCTTCACAAAGGTTTTAGCACTTAAGGCCAATATTAACCTTTTAACCTCTTAACCTTTGTTCTTTACCTTTTTCTTGATAGCGGTTAAGGTTCTAGTTCAATTTCTGATCACTCCTCCCCATTGAGAATCTTTTGGACCCCAAAAGACTGATATACTGATTTGTACAATAGATGAGAGTAACAACACCCTCTTCTTTCAGCCTCCATACACTTGCCTTGCATAGCTAGTGCCTCTGAACCAAAACTTGAAGGTAGTCAACATTTTCCTTCCTAGATGAACTTGTCCTCTTGTTAAGAATTGTCCTCCTTTATCTCATTTAGAACTTCTGATGAGAAGGTTACAAAAGGTAGTTGAACATCTCTTCCTTGATCATTGATCCAAGGTGGCTCAAACAAATGTGAGATTACATCTTGTTAACAGAAATTTACATTTATACCAATTAGACTATGTTTTACTGACATATTGTCAAAAACAACATAATCTCTTCCTTCATCAAAATAAATGGATTTCACATCATCTGAATCATCATCATGTCTTTACATCTTCTGTACAAATGATCAACTGAATAACAAGTTGACAAAAACATTCCTTTTAAAACAATTGACCCTTCAAGTCAACATGTACAAAATGAACTTAATGATTCTTTTTCAAAGATGAAGCACTTCATCATTATCTCCCTTTTACAATATTGGAGACAAAATCAACTTTTCCATGTCAACATGACATTACATGCATGTTTTATATAAGAGATTGACCCTTCAAGTCAATTACACATACATGTTCAAATAGAAGGAAATCATCAACATCCCTATGTTCATATATACCATTCTCATGCATGTATTCCATCCTTCAAATTTCCTCTTAAGAACATTGTACATACAAAGCTAAAATGAATATAATTTTTCTGCAATAAAGTGAGTCTACATACTCAACTTTTCCATTCACCTTTTTGGTAAAAACCCTGCGACTTGCATCTCATTAGAAAACAAATGCATCAAATCAAAAGACATGCAACCTTTAACTAGATAGGAACTCTACCCATTTCTTACCAATCCATATCAAAGGTGCTTCCTTTGTTTGCACATTGACATCAACCTGACATGAATCATTCTACAACACATCAATTATGGAAACTTCCTTTCCATTCTCGTTTTCCACCTTCTTCAAATTTCATGGAGGCATTATTGGATTTAGAGTCCAACACTTTTCAGCAATATGTCCTTCGTTATGGCAATAATCCTAACACATGTGCATCTTCTTGACAGCATGATTTGCCTTGTCTAGTGGACCTTTGGCTTCTTGCCTCCTTTTCTTCAATAGTTTCCTCTATGTGCTCATTTTCTTCCAACATCTAGGAACACTATGGTTATCCAAACCACAAAAGGATCATGCAATTATTTTCCAATGCTTATGTGAAAATTTACCATGCTTTACGTTGTTAGGTTCCTATACCAATAGAAGTCATAATTTTTGAATGGATGTGGTCAAATCTATAATATGTACATACCTTTGCTTTCTGAAAAAGTTTTCCATATTCGAAAAATAAAAAAAATGTAAAGAGGGTATGTCCTAAAAGAAAAATCAAAAGACAAAAAGAAAAAAAAGATCAAAAAAGATGAAAAAATGAACCCAAAGAAAAGAAAAGACCATGAAAGTGTGCAAGTCGAAATTCCACTACCATTTACTTTTGATGCAAAATAATAGATTGTGTGCAACTTGTTATCCTTGCCACAATCCATGAATAGTCAAAATGTTTAAACTTGACTATTTCATGTTTTCAATTTCATGCTTATAGAGAGAGAATAAAATCTGACCAAATTATTTAATCTTGGCAGATAATTAGATTAGGAAGAGTAAATAAAACGAGCTCAACTATATAATCTGAGCCCTTGGATGTAATAAGGTTAGGCTTAGATAGATTACTTTTGTAAAAGAAAAGAAAAGTTTTGATAAAGGGTTTGCCAACTTATGTGCACCCTAATAAAGAGAAGTAAAAATGGTATGATGAGTAGATGGGTAAGTAGAAGAATGTTACATAATTTTGATGATTGATTAGATAAGATCATATTATTCACCTTCATCATCAACGTTCTAAGTATGGATGAAAATTGAGAATTTATCAAAGTACACAAAGTCATTTGATTAACCTCCCTCATTCATTACATTTTTCACTTAACTAATTTGCAAGAAAAGTCTTAAAGTCCCTAAGATCTTAAGTTAAAGGGGTTCAAAGCACTTGTCTGACTTCTGGAGGGATGGGACCCTTGGTCCAATAATTGATAGGTCATAAGTATTGAAGGTCCTCATGAACATTCACCCCCTTCAAATTCACTCATATTCTCAAATAATTTCATTCCCTTATAAAAATATTCCCCTTATAAATATATTCCCCTAATAAACCCCTTTTGCTAAGGCTAAAACCTTAGAGAGAGTAATCACTCCCCATGAAAAGACCCCTTTCCTCTAAAAACCCTTAAGAACACTTGAACCCTAAGTATAAATGTGTTATGTGAAATAACAAACGAGTAAACCAAATGCACTATAATTAGCACTTTATTCATTCCTCACCAACATCAGAATAATTCCTAGCTTTATATGTATTAAATCCCAAAAAAGCAATAAAACCTTCCCGTATAGTTATATTATAAAAACCATTATATTAATATCCTGCCCCGAAAAGTTTGAAACATAAACTTTATAAACCCTATCCAAATAAAATAAATTAATTAATCGATCTGCGGTTAATTAATAATCAACCCCACTAATGAAATCACCCTGACGCCCTTAATCCACCTTTAAACCTTCATTTAATCTAACCCGTCGTTGTTCAAACTCCACGGTCCCCTCTATTAAACCTTGTGACAAAACACAACCTCGATCACCATGCGATTTACCCCATTTGTTTAGACGGTTGACGATCATATCGGGCGGCCTCCGAAGGCCGACCTTTACCCACCCGATATGGGTGGTTTCACTTTTGGCTCCGCCACTATGAGTCGCCTGATAAATGACATCAAGGGACCTTCCCCTAAAACCACCCTAGCCCAAAATACTTCCGATCAAAACCCGCTTACCGCCTCCTACTAGACGAAAAAAACATTGTGTCTCCCAGTAAAATCCAATTGTACCTGTCCCCTTTGTACCCACCAAAATAGCTGATTTTACCAATAAAACTAAAAAAGTCATTGTTTTTTGTTTTATCGTGAAAAAATGCCTATAACTCCATGCAAGCAATAGAGTACGTGCAATTGTTAACCCACGTCCAACTGCTAACCTGCTGAAGCTGCCAAAACTTCCAGTCCACCCTTCAGTCACCTACACCTCCCGCGCCTATACTTAGTCATTCATCGATCCATTATAGGAAAAAACAACGTATTTATCCAAGTTCACCAAGAAACCATGTCTCATTCCAAAAAAAAATTACTCAATTGCTTGAATTATTAAGAAATTAAGTGGAAAATTTTCCCAGCAACCGCAAATCACTCTGAATTGAACCAATTTGCCACAAACTTAACTGAAAACCTTTTCTCCGATTCTTGAATCCATAAGAACCAAGGATGGCTATTCTAGTTGCAATGAATGTTTGACCAATTACCACTACCCTCCAGGACTTAGACCATCTCCCTTTGGTAGACAAAGACTTTCAAATTAAAGACACCTCTGTTCATGAATCCCTATTGAAATTATATTGAAAGTACAGAGACTAGTACTTAAACCACATAGACAAAATAGGTCTTTGGGAATTAAATTTTCCCAAGTACTAATTCCCTAGACTTCATATCTTCCTTGAAATTTCTCACTATTTCCATGTGAACTATAGTCCCAGCCAAAGAGTAGTGATGACTCCTGACCATACTGTATTATTCACCATCACTGCTGAATCCATCAATGAAATATTGTAGTTGCAACGAGGGCAAAACTTGATCCCCATTTCTATTGGAGACCTACTCGACAGATTCCCTAGAATCATCTCCATTAAAATTGTTCAATTATTCCAGACCTTCATTATGGAAGAGAAAAGCATTCCAAAGGACCCTCCCCCATACATGCGAACCATATTCTTTGAACTTGGCCGAGACATTATATCAATGATATCTAGTGTTTCAGGTTATACTACCAGTGAATATGTTGATGCAATTATTATAGCTTTCATGTCCATTTACACTCCTAGACAACCCCCTGCCATAATGTTTGATTATGCAAAATTCATTGTAGATAAAGTGCATGATCAATTGATGAGAATGGAAAATCAAAGAGTATTTAAGTACTGATTATTTTTATATCATCTTTTCCTATACTATCAAGCTGATAAATTCCCATTCACACTTCAAAAGCTTGATAACAAAGGAAACCCTAGATCAATAATATTTTGGACCCCATTAATCCACCAATATGACTCTCCATATACTTATATATATTTCATAGATATTTTTGTGCACCCATTGGCAACCATGTTGTTAGGAAGTCCTCCCCCAAGGATCAATGTAGATATTAGGAGGGTCCTACAGTTAACTAAACAAAACAAAGTAAGAGATTGGTACTTGTATGAAAATCACACTGAAATTAGAATATATGGCTGTGAGTTAGCACCCTACAAACTATCAAGATACCTCCCCATGAGATTGTTTTCTCTTAAGTACTATAGTAAAATAATTAATTCAGATGAGGTACATTTGTAATGGCCAAGAAGAAATCTCAACTCAGAATAAAAGACTATCTTGGCCCCTTTATATGCAACAGTAGAGAAGCTAGAAGAGAAGCAGAAGAAATCCTTCAAAGGCTTAAACTAAAACAAATCTTCATATGGACATATGGCTCCTTCGACTTCATCTGCAATAGAAGACAAAAGAACAAATTGCCTCCCTATATCCACCACAGAATTCCTGAGATAGGACAATATGCAAATCAACTAGAATGGGTGGAGAACACTTTAGTTCACAAAGATAGCACAAAAGTTGTTGCCAATAATGTATTAATTGATTTAGAGAGGAGGCTTGATGAATATTCGTTTGTACAGGTACCAGGAGAATCCCAATCCCAAAGGGAAACACAAGAACATAGTAAGAAATAAGCAGAAGAAGGACCTCAAGAGAAAGAAGAATCAGAGTAGCTAGACATATTAGTAGAGCTGACTCAAACAGAACAACCAGAACCAATTATGAGTACTCCTCCTATTACACAGACTCCACTAAATGAGGAAAATAATCCCAAAAGAGATAGGGAGGAGATCACCTTTTTTGGCAGTTTTATTGCACATACTTATGTCAAGAGGCAAAGGTGAAAACCTTTTTCAGAACAAGAGTTCATATAGGAAATAGATGGAACCACAGGTTTAGAAAGGTCAAAGAGCAGGTAGGCCACTCCCTCTGTAGGACGAAAAGAACCTTCCACTACACAAGCTCAGATACTAGAAAGACAAAAAAGCGCGGAAGTATCCTCATTCAGGGCTCAAACTAGCCAGGACCAAGACCATGATACAAAGAGATAAAGGGCAAAACTGAAAGGTTGAAGGCTCAGAGCTATGCACAATACCTTAAAATTGATCCCAGTAATCAAACAAGGCTAATGTTGGACTTTGATGTAAAAGAAGGTAAGACGCAAATGAGTTTCCTGAAGCCTAACATACAATAGCCTAGGTCTATAATAGATTACTTGAATATAGATTTTGAGGTGCTCGTGAAGGATATACATCCTATCGACCAAATAGAATTGAACAAATAGACTAGAGAAATGGTCTATTCCACATTGACCAGGAAGGGCATTGCATCACATCAACTACAAAATTCGCCGAATAATATATCAGTGCAATTCCAACTAGAAAAGGCCTCTTCACAGGCCAAGGGTACCAGGATAAAGTCCTTAGAGGACTTAATCATAGAGTTCAGGCATGATCCCAAAGATGTAAAGGCTGCATAAAGGCTAATAAAAAGAAAAATGATGACATAGTTGCCTTGAAAAAACAGCTCAAAATCCCTCATCTGCATCATCAACAAACAACTGAAGTACTAGAAGACTAGAAGGAATAGGAGGAGCTTATGGACTTAGTCCTTAAGCCAAATGAACAATTAAAAAAAATAGAGAAAGATCTAGACAATTTGATTCAGTCTACATAGAGTGAGTTGGCCACCACTCCACAGACTGCCATTCCTATAGTCTCTACATCAGTACCCTCTACATTGGCTGCTTCCTTAGCACCAACATTTCCACCTACTATAGCCAAGCCAATCACAGGTACATCTACAGTGCAAGTACATCTACAGAAAAGACAACAAAATTAGTGAAAGCCATGGAAGAAATGATTATCCAGGCTACAAAGCTTAGAAGGCTTAAACAAAAGGTGTCAAGCTTGGAAATTGACTGCAAGCTTGCACAAATACAAAAAAAGGAATAAGCTCAGAAGAGTTAAAGAATGGGTGAAAGGATAAAATTCCTTGAAAAAGACTTGACCTTACAACAACCACTAGGACAAATAAATGAGATGCTCTAGTCCAGCATAATTGACTCTGTCAATGATGTTTGGCAATCAATTCAAGTAATTTTTTAGCAGACTGAACTAGTGAAAGTGGCCAACGAAGTAATTCAAAAGACAAGAGGAGATCTCGGAGACAAGCTTGAGGTGGCCAACCAACTGATAAAACTTTTGAACGACAAGAACATGAATTAGTTGGATGAAATGGGCATAGAATATAGGACAGGGACCATCATAGAAATCAAGAAGGTTCTTACTAAAATGAACCTTATGCTCCATTTTGAGAAGAAACTCCAAAGCATACAAGATGATATTTACACGTTCATGACAAAGTTTTGAATTTTGAGGGAAAAATGCCTCCCTAGTCTAATGGTTATCCATGACAAGCTTATGACCCAAGAGGACTATGTTGAAAGACTAAACAAGTTGGCCAACGATCAAGCTATCACTTCAGGGGTTAAAGCTCTGCCCATAGGAAAAGTATTGTATGACAATTTGGAAATTCTGTTCTGCCTGGAGCATGAGGTGAAGCATTTGTTTGTCAATAAGCCAAATTTTTCCAAGTACACCAAAGATGATGAGACATATAGAAAGATGCTGAAGATAAAATTACTTGAAGATGAATGGTGGGTAAAATTAACAGATTTACTATAAAATTACTGTAGTAAATCTGATGGTAGTAGGATAAAATAGGTTAAACAGGGTTAAAGTGTAGCAGTTAAGGAGTTTCAATAGGTTAAAGACATAAAGTGATTCCAGCACATAGATATCAATCAACTGAAAGAGACAAATTTGAACCACAACAGCCAACACAATCTTAATAAAAGGGACAACAAGAAGCAGTTTTCCATCTGTCTCTATCTTCATGCTTGAAGATATTTTTGACTTCCTAGAATAATTCTCAAACTTTGATGGGATTTTTTGTAATATTTTTTGTATAAATACTTGACATTTCGAAGTAATTAGTGTGGATTCAAAGACATTTCTATAGACACTTCATATCAAGTAAAGGAGCTATTGTAATCGAGAATGGATTGGCTTGTTGGGTCATGGAATAAAGTTAAAGATATTTCACAGGATTCTTGTGTACATTTGAAATCAAATAATTATTATCTCTTCATGTTTATTACTATTTTCTCTTCGTGTTTATAAATAATCACATGTGTCTCTATGAAATATGAATGGTAAACAAGGAATGATATTTTAGAATTAGCTTTACTGCTCTCTGTCTTGATTGTTTACTCTCACTGTTTTCTACTAAACTATCTTAGTCTAGGAATTATTAATTGCTCACTTACTTCCATATTGTCCCCCTTTTAGATCCACAATAAAGGATTCTTAGTTTCCCTTTACTACTTATCTCCTTCTGTTCTTCATCTTGATCCCAGTTTAAGAATTCTTCATTGCCCTTTCACCCTGGTTAGGACTACCGCATCCATTTGAACCTGCAGATTTGCTTTTTGTTGTGCTAGCCTACCCTGTGAAATCCTCCTTTAGTAATTGATCTGATCCAGTTAAGCCACTCTCTGATTGACTCCATAGCCCAATGGCTTGAAGGCCCGCTCTGTCCATTTATTCCCAGAAATTCCACCACCCAACCAAAATCAAAACCTTATTAGCATTAAGAACTAGCCTAAGATCCCACCCAAAACAAAGTTAAACTATAAAGAGAGAGCCCTCTCTGGACTTAAGTTGGCAAGAACCTGTGTCTAAAAGATTAGGTTTTTGGTTACCTCGGATTATTCCTTCTTTTGATAACTTCTAGGGAAGACTTCCAAGTGATAAAATATTGGCCACCATACTGGGGAATTAAACACTCAGTCTTAATAAACCTTTGAGAAATTTCAAATTTTTATTTTCAAGCCTCTTAAAGGGTTTATTAGAACTTATTTATAAAATTTCATAAAAAGAAACAACTACAAAAATCTTGAAATCTGGCTTCAAGGAGAACTCATTATACAAGGGCCAACCCTGATCCAAATCCACCCCCTGTATTTGACAATCCCAACCTTATTTCAAGAATAGCCAGAAGACAAGAAAGTCCAGTAAGCCCAAGACCTTTGATCAAAGTAGATTCTTGTCCTGACGAGTGGCTCTTTTTAGAAGACCTCCCTTTTGACGAGTCATTTGACCTCTCCCTATTCAGAACCAAGTCTGAAAGGGCACTTGATGACCTAGTTCTAGATCTAGAATTCATTAAAGAGCTTGAGGTCCAAAAGGAAAGCCAATCAATCGATCAGTACCTTCTAAATTCCCGTCAGTCATCCCTTACTGCTATTAGGATCCCTGACCTTTCTGAAACAACTTTAACTTCCTTTAGTTCGTCATCATTTCCTCATATTTCTGAAGTTCATTCCACACCTCCATTCATATCTTCACTTCCCCATCAGCCTATCACTACCCAACAAACACCTATCACCCCCAGTTCCCCATTAACCTTTGTACCACCCCTGGGAACCCAAACTCCAGTTCTCAATCCTGCCCAACTCAGAGCTATGGCAAACAGATATGCCCCTCTTGTGATGCCTTCTCCATTAGGTGCCATGCCACAAGAATACCAGAGTAAAATTGTCCTATTTGATGGCACTGGATCTTACACAGCACAGCAGCACACAATAAAAATGATAGATTATTTCGAATTGCATGAAATTAACATAGGAGATGTCCAAATGAGATCTTTTTCCTAAACTCTAGCAGGAGAAGTGATAACATGGTTTAGATCTCTGCCTAATAACAATATAGATAGTTTAGAAGTTTTTACCAAAATTTTTTACATAGGTGGGAGAAGAAAATAACCCTCTTCAAATTCTTTCTAAATATGAAAACATCAAGAGGGGACCAAATGAAACCATTTAGGACTATTGTACTAGATTTAACAATGTATATAATGTAATACCACTCGACCTTAGACCTCCACCTAGCTTAGCCTTGATAAAGTTTCTAGACGGGTTTGACACTGACATGGCTTTCCAACTGAGAGAAAGGAATCTCCCAACCCTAGAAGATATGCAGAGTGTATAACTTAGTGTATAAGCTAATCTGCTAGCAAAAGGAGCTAGGGTTAGAAAAGAAAGGAGAGAACCCTTGAAGGAAGAAACTTCACCCTTTGATAAAAAAATGGATGCTTTAGCCAAAGGAATGGAAAAATTGACGGATAGGAGAGAAAAAATTGAAAGGAAACCTCACTAGGACAACCAACATGCTCCTGCATTGAAAATTCCAAACTTTAGGAAGAACCAGAACCAAAATACATGTAAAAATGGGCTTGATCAGAATATTAGACTACCTTTTTCAAGATAACTATGTTGAAACTTTCCATCCAGAAGACCTTGAGAAAGACACACAAATTAACTTAATGGGATTAGACAATGAGGAAATTGTCTTTCTGAATCAAGACGATTAGGAATTACACATGCTTCAGCAGTTCGAGACCCAAACTGGAGAATCATTCGACTATAGGCAAGAGTATGATTCTGCTATCTTCGAAGTGCATAAATAGTACAATTTGAGGAGCAGAAAGAACATTGATGCTCCAGCTTGAAACAGGAAAGCAATACCTAATCAACCTAAGAAAGTTAAAGTAGCTCCAGTTACAAAAACTCTCCAAATCCTGTGTAGATCAAATTAGAGCCACCTGAGTCCCACCATTGAAGATCTATCCAATTACCAACCTTCTAATGAGCAACCTTCCACTTTAGTTCCCTCCAAGGAAATAGTGGAACGGTCTCCACAAATCGTATCATAAAATATAATAAAAAGGAATCCAAACACTCAAAAAGAAGAAAAAACTACTCCAAACCCTGTTGTTAAGATTTCAAAGGCTCAAATAGACAAATCCCCTTTTCCTTTCAATTTGGTAGTAGAGGTGGCCAAACTGAAAATCTTAGTTCCTTTAACAGAATTGATCAAACATGAAAATTACAAATCTCAAATAAGCAAATCTTTAAACTTTACTGAGAATGAAGACTCTAGTGACTTATTTGATGATTAGCCTAAGTTAATTTTTGGTCTTGATGTTAACGGAAAACTAGTGGAAGGAGGGGTACCACCCTTCTACATTAGCCTTAACATCCACGATAAAATCCTACATAATTCCATGCTAGACTCTCGGGCTTCACACAATCTTATGCCTAAATATTTTATGGAGAATCTAAACTTGGATATCACTAGACCTTACAAGGACCTATTTTCATTTGATTCAGTGAAGTTAAGTGCCTAGGCCTTATAAAATACCTGTGTGTTTCCCTAGTGAAGTACCTTTCTAAGACCATTCTTATGGACATAGCTGTTGCTCATATACCACCTAAATATGGCATGCTATTATCAAGATCATGGGGTGTCAAACTCCAAGGATATCTACAACTTGACATGCCATATGCTACCATATCGGTCTCTGGACATCCTAAAAAATTGTATAGAGAGACTCTGATGAAGTATGTAGTGAGTACCGAGGAGAGACCTCAAAACTTTCCTATATGTTCAATGCATTCTAATATTGATTCTTTCATTCTTTACAATGTTGAATCCAACCAAGAAAATACTTCAAACAAAATTATTTTAGAACCAAAAGAAATTGCAGTAGTAAAAGAAAATCGAAGTGTCTAGATTCAAGAGATTTTAGATAATAAAGATGACCTAGATACCTTATTCAAAGAATATTTTGTTCCCATAGAGAATAAGAATTATGAACATGAAATTCTATGGCATCTTGAATTTGACGGGTCAGTAAACAAACTAGGTACAGGAGCAGGAGTATGGATTTACAGCTTAGAAAATGATCACTCAGAGGGACATGCCTACAGATTGAACTTTAAATGTACAAAAAACATGGTTAAGTACGAAGCACTTCTCTTAAGTCTCAAAATTGTCAAAAGGTTAGGATCCATAAGAGTCTCTATTATGGGATATTCTGAGTTGGTAATAAAACAAATCAACTCTATTTATATGACTAAGGACCCTAGATTAGTATTTTACAGAGGAATAGTTGTAGAAATACTAAATACCTTTCCAGAAACCAAGCTTGTTGTTATTCCAAGAAAACACAATATGCAAGCTCATAGTCTAGCTATGTTTTCCAGTACTTGCAAGTTGCCATTTCAGTCAAACGATCAGTACACTATTAAGGGCATAAACCTGCTATTCCTGACAACTAAAAATAATTAGCAAGTATTCAATAACGATCAACAAATTAACAATTTTCTAACCTTAGATGAAGAATTTGTGAATAGCAACACAGATATTGTCATGACGTTAGATTTTGATTACACCGATAAAATAGAGATTAACAAAGTAGAAGATGAAAATATAGATAGATTCCATCCCAAAATGTTTACAAAGTCATATATTAAAAACCTAAAACCAATTGAAAGTGATGAGGCAATCAACGAAGAATCCAAAGTCATCAATCTTAAAGACAATTTTTTTGCCCTAAGGATTAGCTCCTTTGGAGGACTTGTTTGATTCAAACGATCTCCCTAGAAAGCCAAAAATGGATCCCTTAAAATATGACATAGAGGAGTGTAACATAGGCTCCGAAGAAGATCCCAAAGTGATAAAACTTTCAAAGTATTTACCTCCTAATGAAGAAGTGAAATACATAGAACTGTTAAATGAATTCCAAGATGTTTTTTCTTAGAGTTATGAGGACCTTAAGTCCTATTATACCAGCATAATACAACACACCATTCCCTTAAAAGAAAACCAAAAGCATTTTAGACAAAATATTAGAGGGATAACCCCATTATATTGCCTTCTATTGAAAAGGAAATCAAAGGAATGTACGAAGCCAAGATCATTGCACCAATTAGATTCTCTAATTGGATTTCTAATTTGGTACCCTCAAGAAAGTAAATTGGTGAAATTAGACTGTGTGTTGACCTTAGGAATCTAAATAAAGTTTCGCTCAAGGATAACTACCCTCTTCCCAAAATGGATCACATATTACAAAGGGTAGTAGGTTCACCTAGAATCTCACTGTTAGATGGGTTCTCAGGTTATAACCATATTTTAGTCCACCTAGATGACTATGCGAAGATTGCATTTACCACTCCTTGGGGCACTTTCATGTATGTGAAGATGCCTTTTGGGTTAAAGAATGCAAGGGCCACCTTTCAAAGAGCTATGGATATAGCTTTTGCTAAGGAAATCCATGACTTCCTTGTAATATACCTAGATGAGATCAGAATATTCTCTAAATCAGATGAGCAACACCTGGACCACTTGAGGTAGGTCTTCACCAAGTGTAGGAAGTATGGAATTTCTCTAAATCCTAAAAAATATTTATTTGGGCTGGAAGAGGGAAAATTACTAGGCCACATAATCTCCAAAGATGGTATTTGGATCGACCCAGCAAGAATTGAAGCCATTTTACAGATACCACATCCTAGGAACATCAGAGAACTATAAGCCTTTTTAGGTAAAATAGACTTTCTAAGAAGATTTATCTCTAACTTAGCTTAACTAATTAGATCATTAAATAACATGTTAAAGAAATATTTCACTATTAAATGGACACTTGAGGCTAAAATGTCTTTCGAATATATAAAGCTAGCCTTAACGCAAACACCAATTCTCATGAGTCCAATATTTGATAGGGATTTCATTGTATTTTCTTTCACCTCAAAACACAATTGTTGTAGTCCTACTATAGAAAAATGATCAGGGTTTTGAACAACCAATAGCCTTCTTAGCAAAGCCCTGAGAGATGCACCTTTAAAGTATAATATAATGGAAAATCAATCTTTTTCTCTAGTCAAAGCCATTAAAGATTTCAAAGTTTACATCCTGTATTCTCATGTAATAGCTTATGTTCCCAATGTTGTAGTTAAAGACATCCTAACACAGGATGGACTAGATGGAAAGAGAGGGCAGTGGATAGCTACCATATTAGAATGTGACATACAAATTAAACCTACAAAATTGATCAAAGGCTTAGGTTTAGCCAAGCTCATGGTTGAATCGAACTATTAGGCCCTAGACATAAATTTCATTGCAGAATTGGATAATGAAGAGATGTCAACTCCACAGATAAGCTAGGCCTTTACTGACTCACCATGGTATGCTGACATTATATACGTTCTGCAAAATCTTCAAGCTCCTCTTGAATTACCTAGGACTAAAAATAGGTTCTTAAAAATGAAATCTTTGAAGTTTTGCATAATTGACAATGCTTTATTTTGGAAAAATCATGAAGGAGTCCTTCTTAATTGTTTGTTCAAGGAAGAATCTGACAAAATATTACAAGAGTTTCATGCAGGTGATTGTGGGGGACATCTTTATTGAAAAACCACAACTGACAAGATCTTAAGAGCTCGTTTTTACTGGCCCACTCTATTTTCTGATGTAAATAAATTTGTAACCTCATGTCACAAATGTCATTTTTTTGAAGGAGAAAGAAAAATATTACCATTACCTTTGAAACCAATATCTACCAAAGCACCATTTCAACAGTGGGGTCTTGACTTCATTGGTGAAATGCATCCCCCTTCCTCTACCCAACATAGACGGATCTTGAATGCCACATATTATTTTGCAAAGTGGATAGAAGCCATACCCTCAAGACAAGCTATTGATACTGTCATAATAGGTTTTCTTGAGGCCAAGATTCTGTCCAGATTAGGTTGCCCAAGCAAAATCATCACAGACAATGCAACAACTTTCAAATCAAAGTGGATGATTGATTTCTGCAACAAATATCATATAACCCTGGGTCACTCCACAACCTACTATCTCCAAGGAAATGGAGTAGCAGAGTCTTCCAACAAGAGCTTAGTGAATATGATAAAAAAATTGCTGGAAGCTAACAAGAAAGCCTAGAACAAGAAGCTAGTAAATTCCTTGTGGGCAGTTAGGCTGACCACAAAGAAATCCATTGGTACCAGTTCTTATTAGCTAGTCTATGGAATGGAGGTTGTTTTCCCATATTCCTTGGGAATGCGAGTGATGAAGTTGCTCTGAGAAGTACAAGTTGAGCCAAATCATATTCAAAGAAGGATCAACAATTCAATTCACTTGCAACAGACCAGGGAAGAAGTGTATATCAAATCCCAAATTGTGCAGGAGACAATCAAGAAAGCTTTTGATAAAAGGACTAAAGTAGAATATTTTTATCTAGGAGATAAAATTTTAAAATGGGACTCAACAAGGGGGAATAAAGGTAAACATGGGAAATTTGACTTTATATGGAAAGGTCTTTACATCATTTATGCTTTTAGGGGTAATAATGTTTTTTTCCTCAAAGAAGTGGATGGTACAAAAGTAGAAGGAGGACCAGTTAATGCTCGAATGCTTAAGCACTACATAGATCCTAGTAATTGGTTTCACTAAACACTTATACATATTTTATTCTTCAAACGTTTAGTGTTGATTAGATGGTAACTTTTGGAGTTGAAGCCCGAAGAGAAGGCCCTAAGTCTCTGTTAAAATCATTTTAGGTGATTAAATTAGAGCTATTTTGCTAATGTGTTCTATGCCAGAAAGCTGAAAAGAATTAATTGTATCTATGAGCACTTCAGCAACTGCAGGGACCGTGAATTTTAATGATGTCAGCTACACTTTAATGAATGGGGAACTGCAACGTAGGTCAATTGCAGAAAATGAGGGAGGAGAAGCTCTATCTCTAGCTAATTGTGGTAGGAGAATTGATCGAGGCCGACAACAACGATCAAGATAGAGAGGCCGATCAAAATCAAGGAGAGGCAAGATCGTCTGCTTTCAATGTGGCAAACTCGGGCACATGAAAAACGAATGTCGATTCTTGAAGAAATGATAAGAGACCATCCAGTACAAATCCCAAGACATCTAGCACAAATGCAGGTGAGACTACTACGGTAGCCACAGATGGTGATGTGTTGTTTACTGTTTCAGCAGATGATGCATGTGTATATACATATAGTAGTAGCTTTGATTGGATCCTTGACTCTGGGACATCTCACCATGTAACCCCATGCAAAGATAGTTTTGTTTCATATAATCCTGGTGATTATCGTAGAGTGCATTTGGGGAATAATCATTTTTGTAGTATTGTTGGAGTGGGAGATGTCAAGATCAAGATGAAAGATGGACAAAATATATTGTTGAAATAGGTTAGGTATGTACCAGAAATGTGCATGAGTTTAATCTCTATGGGACGATTGGATGATGAAGGCTATTCCACAAGCTTTGGAAAAGGACGCTGTAAAATTAGCAAAGGAGCATCGGTTGTAGCCAAAGGACCCAAGAGAGGAACATTATAAAAATTGAAGACAGTGATAGGAAAATCAAATTTGGTTGCTATCACAACAAAAGGAAATTCAACAGATTTGTGGCATAAGCGTTTGGGTCACATGAGCGAGAAGGGCTTAAAAATCCTTGTTGGTAAAAAATTATTGCAGGGTTTGAAATCCTACGATCTTGATCTTTGTAAACATTGTATATATGGTAGACAAAGAAGGGTTTCATTCCTTAGAGGTGGCCATGATAAAAAGAAAAATGTGTTGGAATTAGTAAACTTAGATGTGTTTGGGCCTGTTAACATCATATCTTTAGGAGGAGCATCATATTTTGTAACATTTAAAGATGATGCATCCCAAAAGGTTTGGGCATATCCTATGAAAAGTAAAAGTGAAGTGTTTGGAATATTTCAAAATTTCATGTTGTTGTTGAAAGAGAGACTAACAAATTTCTCAAGTGTTTAAGAATAAATAATGGTGGAGAATATTTCTCAAATGCATTTAAGGAATATTGTAATAGGTTTGGCATAAAGCATGAGAAGACTGTGCCTGGTACTCCTCAACAGAATGGTGTTACAAAAACGATGAATCGTACTATTATGTAAAGGGTGCGAAGTATGTTGTCCAATTCTGGTTTGGAGAAGAATTTTTGGGCTAAAGTGGTCAGGACTGCTTGCTACCTCATAAATAGATCTCCAACTACAACTTTGGATGGCGGTACCCCTAAAGAAGTTTGGACTCGTAAGAATTTGAATTATTCTCACTTGAAAATCTTTGGCTGTAAAGCATTTGTACATATTCGCAATGAAAATAGAACTAAGCTAGATGATAAATCTATGAAATGCATTTTTTTGGGATATGCGGATGAAGATTTTTGTTATTGTCTATGGGATCCAGTCAAACATAAAATTATTATAAGCAGGGATGCTATATTTAATGAGTGAGAAATATTCAACAAGATTGTAGGTGAGTTGGAGGTCAAGAAGGTTATTGACAGGTTTGAAGAGAAATAGGAAAACATACAACCAATACAAGAAAATGAACAACAAATTTAGGAGCATGAAGAAAAACAAGTGGAAAATGATGAACAACAAGAAGAAGGAATCTTGCATGAACCTTTACAGGAAATTCAACCTGATAATGTGCCACCACAGTTTGTTCTTAGATCTTCTAGGCCTCATAAGCCTTCACAAAGATATCCTCCTTCAAACTATATTTTGTTGACTGATGAAGGTGAGCCTAATTTTTTTCAAGAAGCCTATAAATTTGAGCACAGTGAAGAATGGAAGAAAGCAATCGAAGAAGAAATGAACTTTTTGTTGGAAAATAAAACTTGGGAGCTTGTAAACCTCCCGAAAGGTAGAAAGGCTCTACAAAGAAAATGGGTTTACAGGATTAAACATGAAGGTGATGAAAATAAGGAGAGGTATAAAGCAAGGTTGGTGGTTAAAGGTTTTGCCCAAAAACAAGGTATTGACTTCATTGGAACCTTCTGACTTATTGTTGAAATGTCATCCATTAGAGTCATTGTTCATCTAGTTGTTGCTTTAGACTTAGAATGTGAACAGTTAGATGTAAAAACTGCTTTCCTTCATGGTGAATTGGAGGAAGAAATTTATTTGGAGTAGCCAGAAGGTTTCATAGAAAAAGGCAAAGAAGCCCTTGTTTTGAGGTTGAAGAAGAGTCTTTATGGGTTGAAACAGTCACCTCGACAATGGTACAAGAAACTTTTTTCATTCATGTTGGAACATGGTTTTTAGAGGTTGAAAGCTGACCATTGTGTCTATATCAGGAGATATGATAAAGGAAAGTATATCATATTATTGTTATATGTGGATTACATGTTGACTGTTGGGCATGATAAGAATAAGATCAATAGGTTGAAGAAAGATTTGGGTAGAAAATTTTCAATGAAGGATTTGGGACCAACACAACAGATACTGGGCATGCAGATTATGCGTGATAGGAAAAACAAAAGATTGTGACTGTCACAAAAAAAATAAATCAAGAAGGTGCTTGACAGGTTTAATATGAAGGATTCCAAACCAGTTGGTACACCCCTTGCAACTGATTTCAAGTTAAGTATTGAATTATGTCCTAGTGATGACAAGGAGAAAGAAGAGATGCGCAAGATTCCTTATGCTTCAGGAATTGGTAGTTTGATGTATGCCATGGTATGCACATGACCAGACATTACATATTTAGTGGGAGTAATGAGTAGGTTCCTTGCCAATCCAGGAAAACAACATTGACAAGTAGTAAAGTGGATTATGAGGTATCTCAAGGGTACTATTCATTATTGTTTATGTTTTGCTGATGTTGAGATTGTGCTTGAAGGATTTACAGATCCAGATATGGCCGAAGATATGGACACTGCAAAGTCCACTACAGGTTATTTGTACACATTTGCAGGTGCAACAATATCTTGGGTGTCAAGGCTATAAAGAATAGTAGCCTTCTCTACAACACAAGTTGTTAAGTTTAGGTATGTTCTATGCTAGAGCAATTTATTTAAATTTTCACAGTTAGCAATCACATCAGCATTAGGATAAATTGCAGATAGAACATAAATATAAAACACAGAAGACAAGGCAAGACAAGAGGACACAGGATGTGGCGCGAGCCAGGGACAAACCCCACAATGTGTGGGGAAACCCTTTGATCAAATCTTATTTTATCTTCAAAGTTCACCAGAAAAAGAGAGAGAGAGAGTACATTTACAACAAAAGTCAATACTTTGACTTATCTAGAGCTGGCATAGATCATTTCATATAATCATGAGATCAGTTGAAGACATTTTGCTTCAACTGAATCTCCTAGATGACGACTTCACCTTATCCATTTCGTTCATCTGCTGAACCTTACCGTGTAGGACCATCATGCTACATCATGCATCTTCATGCTGCTCATGATCACTGTGTTTCCCATACATCAAGTTGTCCATGACTTCATAATTCGTGCTACTCATGCATCATCATGCCTCATGCTGCCCATGCATCATTGTCATATGCTACCCTTGCTAGTATGAATCATAGTCATCATGTTGCCTATGCATCATCATACTGCAACACTATAACACTATCATTAGCTGCTTGCTATGGCTTGCAGCCTAGCAAAGCAACTAGGCTATAGTTCTGAAATCCTCCATGCAGTCTCAAACTACATAATCATGTTGAAATTGACTGCATGTATATATATATATTGCCTAATATATATATATTCCTGAGCTGCGTTGAATACATATATACCTCAGTTATATATATTTCCTACATATATGTATC
Source organism: Pinus taeda (assembly GCA_000404065.3). NCBI lineage: Eukaryota > Viridiplantae > Streptophyta > Pinopsida > Pinales > Pinaceae > Pinus > Pinus taeda. The sequence continues at coordinate 53,580 of APFE030367166.1, forward strand.
TATTGTTGCATGGAAGGAGTCAGCGTATGAGTGTTTTCCATTAGTTATATGACCAACGCACTAAGCTATAGTGACTGTGCGACATATGGCAGCATTCCATATTAGCTGCGTGGATCATCCTTATTTGTAGCGTGTATATCCTCATGTGCCTGTGTGGATATGGTCACCATTTGTTGCGTAGATATGCCTTTTATTTCATGACTGCGTTATCCATAACTCCGTTACTTATTAGGGTATCATCACGACTGCGTTATCTATCTGCGTTCCATATATGTGACGGTCTAGCATGAAGCGGATATTTATATTGCGTTCACCATAGCCCTGACTGTCACCATAAATGTCATGGCTGCCCAGATTACACACTGCCTAGTGCGTAGGTTCCTTCTTGGACTGCGTTATAAGATCAAGCCTTCCTGATGCTGCGTATTACAGTGTATGTGATGTTTCATGTGACAACATACATGTTGGCATGGGTTTCCATGTCTGCGTGGAATCCTTATTACAACAAAGCCATATGAATATTTCACGCGTGAGTTCTATTCTTTTATGGCTGCATGAATCGGTCTTCTGGATATCATATAAGTGCTCCTTTGACTGTGTTTAGGGTTTCTAGATAGCATATATTACTGCGTGTAAACACAGTTGCGTAGTATCATAGCCTGCGTATAGATGTTTCCATAGACATGAATTAGGGCATCACTTTGAGGGCAACACGTTGACTGTGATTAGGGCTTTATCTGCAGCTAGAGCTTCTTCTAGGCCAGCGTATTCTTTTGGTTCTCTCCTTCTCCAAAAGCCCAAAACATGGAGAGGAGATCACCTCAAGAATGCATGTGCAAATGATATCAAATCCTCATGTATTTATACCAAAGCGAGGATGATGAATAGACACATTGGTTGCACTTCTAGAGCCTACATAAGAGATGGTCGACCTGATAATAATTATATAAACAAAATAAATTCATATTTCCATAAATACTTATCGGAATCAGATGATCTTTGGATCAATCATACACGTCTCAATGAGAGGGATCCAATAAAAATATCAGCTGCCATAAATAAGCCGACCCACATGGAGTTTGGCCCTAGTTGCCAATTTAACACTCCCTCTCAACTAGGGAGAACTCTATCCGTTGATCCATAAGTTCGACTGTACTATCTCCGCCATCAGTGCCCTGCACTATTTTGCCCATCTCTGCTCTACTCTACTCAGCTCTACTGAACTATGAAGAAGAAGAATTGATCGAGAATGTCTCATACCATTCTCCACTGACCTGAAGTCAGTCTCAGACTGTGTACCATTAGTCCCAGACCAGTCTCAACCAACCCAAAGTTAGTGTCATAGTAGGTACCATTCCTACTACTAGTCCCAAACCAGTATCATAGTCTCAGAGAGTGTAAAAATGGTCCCAGACCAGTCTCAGTGGACCCGAAGTCAGCGTCATAGTATGTACCACTCCCATTGGTCCCAGACCAGTACTGCACTGACACGCAATCAGTCTCAGAGTATGTACCATTTGTCCCAAACAAGTCTCAACCAACCTGAAGTCAGTGTCATAGTATGGTACAACTCCTACCACTGGTCTCAGACCAGTACTGCACTGACATGAAGTTAGTCTCAGAGTATGTACCACTGGTCCTAGACTAGTCTCAACCGACCCGAAGTCAGCGTCATAGTATGGTACAACTCCTACCACTGGTCCCAGACCAGTATCGTAGGCTCAGAGAGTGTACTACTAGTCCCAGACCAGTCTCAACCGACCCGAAGTTAGTGTCATAATTGTACCACTCTCATTGGTCCTAGACTAGTCCTGCACTGACACAAAGTCAGTCTCCGAGTATGTACCACTGATCCTAGATCAGTCTTAGCTGACTTGAATTCATCGTCATAGTATGTACAACTCCTACCACTGGTCTCAGACCAGTACTGCACTGGCACGAAGTCAGTCTCTGAGTATGTACCACTGGTCCCAGACTAGTCTCAACCAACCTGAAGTTAGCGTCATAGTATGGTACAAATCCTACCACTAGCCCAGACCAGTATCGCAGGCTCAGAGAGTGTACTACTATTGCCAGACCAGTCTCAACCAACCCGAAGTTAGTTTCATAGTATTTACCACTCTCACTGGTCCCAGACGAGTCCTACACTGACACAAGGTCAGTCTCGGAGTATGTACCACTCATCCTAGATCAGTCTCAGCCGACTCGAAGTCAGCGTAATAGTATGTGCAACTCCTACCACTGGACTTAGACCAGTATCATTGATCCCAGATCAATGGAGGTCATCCTAGTGTAGGGAGTACAGTAGATACAACGATGCATGCATCGGTACTACTATGGTCCCTAACTTCATTTCCCTTCTCATTGATCGGATGAGAGGTACTTGCCATGAGTCCCAAACTTCATGGGTAGGATGCCTCGACAGGAGAACTTAATCAGTCCTGTCCTCACAGGAGAAAACATCAATCCTGCTACAATCGCCATGGAGAACACATCAATTTAGGCTGCCATGAAGAACACATCAATCCAGGCCTCACAGGAGAATTAATCATCCTGCTACATAGGAGAGTGAATCATCCTGTTCCATAAGAGACCGAATCTTATTGTCCCATAAGAGAGCAAATCATCTTGTTCTAGTGCGCACCACCAGGGGAGGGTGAGTCACCCTGTGGTCGTATGTTGCTCCAGTAGTATTGCAAGCCCCCCAGAGCGCCCAGAGCTCAATGTATGCATAATGAAGGACCCTTTTAAAAAGGTCTCTCGATGACTCCAAGTCGTTCGGGAAAATCACAAATTTGATCTTTCCTCGGGGCTCTGTCCTGTACATCATCTCAGTGAGATGGAGCCTCCTTGATCATCGACTTACCATATCCTAGATAAGGCAGTATTTGATGTCTATCTACTGGAGCAATTTTCAAATACGGGATTCCTTAATAATTGAATCCCACCTCTGGTTGTCACAGACAATCATAGTGGTATTCATCATGTGTACAAATAGCTCACTAAAGAGCTTCAACAACCAGACTGCCTCACAAAAGGCCTTACTATCAGCAATTTATTCTACCTTGGTGGTGCTCACAGTCACTGATTTCTGCTTCCTGCTCATCCAGGATATCGAGGCAGATTCCAAAGAGAAACTGCACTGAGAAGTGCTCTAGTGATCCTCCATACTGCCTGCCCACTTATCATTCGAACAATCATGTGGTTTCATATTTCTAGCAGTGTATCTCAATCCATGAGAGAATGTGCCCTGAAGATATCTCAGAATATTCTTGGCACCAATCCAGTGAGGCTCAACCAAATATGAGCTCACCATGCTAACTGCAACACAAATGTCCGGACAGAGGTTCTCCAAGAACATCAATGTGAATGAGTTTATGAAACTCAGAGGCATTTCCCAAATCAGGTCCGACATCACTACCATATAACTTCTTGAAGGTTAAGATCCTTGAGGTAGTCACAGGCTTGCAATTTATCTTTCCACATTCAGAATCCAACTCCCTCTGTCTCCTATAAATGAGAGGGTCAGCACCTGTCAGACATAGGAGCTAGTACGAGAGGTTTATCATCCAAAACCTTCAAGTAATGGTTTGGATCGGTTTCACTCCTATTGAATCTCAGCTGCATTAGACAACAATCAATCCTCTCATACTACGCCCAAGGTGTTTTGCTTCAAGCCATCAAGGGCTTTCTTCCACCTGTATACATGAGATTCCCTATCATGAGTCTCAAACTCCTCAGGTTGTTCCAAGCTTGTGGACCTGCTGCATGAGGGGAATGATCCCCTTATAATATTTTCCTTCAGTACATTTCAAACATGTACCTTCATGCTCCTTTTTGAATTCAGGCATCCTAGTCACTATTTGACTCACAAACCTCTGGTGCTGAGTCAAGGGACATGGTCCGTAGTGGACTTCATGCAACTTGATAAAACCTTGAACTCAAAAAAATCTTTGAAATATATATTTTCAAACACGTACCTTTCCATCGATAAGTGCCATCCTGTAACCTTTGACTTCCATTCGCGAGATGGACATCAAGCTCTTCTTGTGATCAGGTACATAAAAGAGATTTTAGGGTTCCTTGATTTCATGGAAGAGTCAACCATTTCCTTGATTACCAATCATTCCTTTGATCATTGAAGATGTCCCAAGAATGATTGTTATCTTCATCAAGAGATGTGTCTCTGCCATTCAGACACTCCTTCGCATAACAGTCGAACTTATTTCAACAAGGCATCCGCCTTTCCTTCCACCTTGAGATTCGAACATCCTAATGAAGTGATCTTTAGATGGGCCATCAGAAACTTCCACTGTGTCATTCTGATAACATTCTCTAATTCGGCTTCACCCTAGGTGAATTATGAGGAACCCATTGATCCTTTTGTCTTGTCCCAATTGTCTTTGGTGATTTCTCTTTCACTCTTGCTTGGGCATTGTCTTCACCTCAACTCTGATACCATGTTAAGTTTAGGTATGTTCTTTGCTAGAGCAATTTATTTAATTTTTCACAGTTAGCAATCACATCAACATTACGATAAACTACAGATAGAACATAAATATAAAACGCAGAAGACAGGCCAAGACAAGAGGACACAGGATGTGGTGCGAGCCAAGGACAAACCCCACAATGTGTGGGGAAACCCTTCGATCAAATATTCTTTTATCTTCAAATTTCAGCAGAGAAAGAGAGAGAGAGAGAGAGTACATTTACAATAGAAGTCAATACTTTGACTTATCTAGAGTTGGCATAGATCATTTCGTATAATGATGAGATCATTTCAAGACATTCTGCTTCAACTGAATCTCCTAGGTGATGACTTCACCTTATCCATTTCGTTCATCTGCTGAACCTTACCGTGTAGCACCATCATGCTACATCATGCATCTTCATGCTGCTTATGATCACTGTGCTACCCATACATCAAGTTTTCCATGACTTCGTACTTCATGCTACTCATGCATAATCAAGCCTCATGTTTCCCATGCATCATCATCATATGCTATCCCTGCTAGTATGAATCATAGTCATCATGTTGCCTATGCATCATCATACTGCAACACTATAACACTATCATCAGCTTTATCTGCTTGCTATGGCTTGCAGCCTAGCAAAGCAGCTAGGCTATAGTTCCCAAATCCTCCATGCAGTCTCTGTTGTGTGTGGAGCATTATTGTTCAGAGGTCTTTGTTTCAGCTGGATGTATACCCCAGGAAGTTTTGTAAACCCCTCCACGCGGAGGGGACTTGGGGTTTGGGGACCAGTGGTCCCCCGGCTGGGGCTCGGGGGCAGTGCCCCCGAGGCTAAAAACAGATGTAAATTTGCCTTGTAAAAGTATAGTAATTTCTAGTCAATCTGAGCCGTTCATTAGGAGATGATCTCACGGTAAAACTTATGTTTAGTTTAGGGTTTTTTGCCCTAGAAGGCAACCCCTCTCTTTGTATGAGGGCATTGTATTTGAGGCTGTGAGATAGATGTGTATTCTGTGTGAGCGGGAAACAGAGAGGTGAGACTGTGAGAGAAAACAAGGATATTACAGCGGCTTTGCTGTAGGTTGTATCTCTTCATTTTGCTGGATAATAGAAAGGAAGGACTGGCTGTTCGAGGTGGACGTAGCCCAAACTGGGTGAACCACGTATATCTGTGTCTCTCTTGTTTTGTGCGTTTTCTTTGTTTATATTTCTGCAATATTTTATGTGTTCCATTGCTCCGTAATATATAATTTTCTAACAACTGGTATCAGAGCTGAAGGTCTATTTGGCTGATAAACTCGCAGGAAAGAAGGGT
>APFE030367166.1:70938-81882 GCA_000404065.3 Pinus taeda
AATATTTTTTAAATAAAATACTAAAATCTTAAATACTCATAAACAAAATAAAAAATTTAAACAATAATAATGAAAATAATTCATGAATCCCAGGAAAAAGATAATAATTCATAAGTTCAAAAGCATAACGACAATCAGGTGTTAAAAATAATAAAAATGACAATTATAAATAAAAAATTAAAAATAACAAATAAGTTAAAATTTATATAAGCATTTTAAGGATACTGCAAATTTATTTTCCTTTTGGTAATACAATAAGCATTTTAAGGATACTGCAAATTTATTTTTCATTTAGTAATAGAGATAGTTATGGTTAATTATTATTTATAAATAAAATTAAAGACATTTATTATTGATGGTTATTTTTAGATATTAAATCAAAAATTATTTCATTAAAAATTCTCATTCCAAAAATAAATATTTACTTTAATTTTATTTAAAATATCTATATAAAATATTACAAAGTACTAAAAAAATTAATAAGTTTGTATAAATATACGGAGCTGGAGCGTCTATCCAGGCCACAAAAATCTCTGTTCAGAAAAATCGTGAGATTGGACAAACTTATAATAATATTTAAAAAGAAATGTCAGATTTTTTAAGTAAACCTACTTGTAAATGTATAATTTTTTTAAATACATTAAATATATTATAAAAAAAAGATAAAACATAATTTATTTAATTAAGGAATCGTGGGATGCCAGTTCCGCAAATTAATGGCTAATCTGCAGTAATAGGATTAAGCAGGAAGGCCATTCCTATTGTGAAGGGTTGATTCAATCACAACTTACAAAATTGAATGAGAGGCGATTCTTACTCTTTATCCTTGGCGGACACGATACCCTATATATGCTTTTTGTTCTTCGCGGTATTTCACCCCTTAGGGATGATTTACGGACAAATTTTGCCTACTTTCTCGGAATCGGTGACGTATATGTTTTTGCTCAGGTTTGGTTAGGGTGGCTTTTTGCGTTTTTGTTCGTTTTGTTTCTCACTGCATATTGTCTTTATAGGATGGACCACATGAAAATATTATGATATATTATACTGATTTATAGATATTAATAATAACCCGTGTTTTTTTCTTTTTTCTAAATACCAATGCCACAAGTTATCGCAGTGGTCAATAATGAGATTTTTTGAAGTTTTTTTGGCGGGTTTTTCCTGTCAAATCCGGCAGCAATTTATTGGAATCCCAAGTTTGATAGCTAGTTTCTGCACAATCAAAAGATCCCAGAGTTTTTGAGGATGCTGAATACAAATATGCAATTAAAAAACCATTTTAACTGCTAAAAATCAAGATTTAACCTAATTTCTTCTGGCTCACCAAAATCTCCAAAAAATAACATTATAAACAACTCCCAATTCATCTCCTTCCTTTGGCCCATCCCATGTTCCGTTTAGGAGAAACAACTATCACTGATCGCCCGTATTCCTTGGAAATCAATATCGTATAACGTGCAGCTCAGAACTCAATACACGCTCCACCTCATCCTTACCCGGCTTCTCATTTAATTATAAAATTATTATTTAACAAAACATTATGGAGTAGTATTCTCAAATCTCTCTGTATTTGTGCAAGTCCGAATCTCATACATGGTATGTCAGACATTATTTTTATTTTCCTTTTAGCGAACTTGAAAGGCCTGCAAGTTCAACTAGGGGGCGCCATTGGTGTTGTATGTTCGTATCTGGATTTATTCCCGAAGAATCAACCTGTCACCATCTGTAATGTAATCTTTGTAACCCTAGACTGCAACAAAAACCATCATATGATTGATCCAGAAATATGTGCACAGCTCACCATGGCTTTTTGATGGTCCATGTATGTTGCTGTCACTTTGGATTTATTCATTCTCATATGATTTTAAAACGTCTACATGTCTACCGAATGGACGTGTTTTCGACGCTTCCCCCAGTTGCTAGAAATGACGTTCCAATTATCGTAAGCTTTTTATAATGATGCTTTGTGACCAACAATCCATCAGAGACAATTATCAATCCATTACTATGGTCACAAGATGGTTCGTTTCTCCTAAGCAAATAATTATTAAAATATATAAAATAAATTAAAAATAAAAAGTTTAATATAAAATTTTACACTAAAAGTTCTATCAGCATTGATTACATGATTATATAGATATAAGTTTTTAGGATTTGGTTGAAGTTTCGAGCCAACTAATATGGTTCATCTTCACAACAAGGTTTTCCATAAACCATTAACACTTTAGCATGTGGTACTGAATTATAGAAATCCTAAATTTATTATTACAGATATGATGTTTTGGCTTCAAGTTTCCCTCGAAATCTTACTCCTATATCTAACACACTATTTTACCACACCTTAGCATCGGTGGGTTTGGGCTTCTCCAGAGTTCCTAGTGCATTATAGCTCGGGATCACCAAATTGGGAAGAGCTCCTCATGGATGGCGCTCCATCACTCGACTTCATCGAATGGTAGACTGTGGAGCCCTTCCTCCTTGGGTACTTTCACCACCGTGGAATCTACCATTTTCCATCTATGTCTTTGAGGTTCCTCAAGTGCAAAGTATCTCCTAGGTATGGAGGTTATGGTTTTTTGTCAATTTCGATGACTCTAGGGTTTCATTTAGCTATACTATTTGGTGACTCTCGGGTTTCATTAGCTATGTTGCATCTCCTTGACTCTTCCACTCTAGCACAGGTATTATGAGAGCCTTTGCTGCACTCAAAGTTCAAGAAAGGCCGACCCAAATTCACTTATACACTACACGTTTATGTTCCTTCCCATGCCACATTTTCATTTGGAAGTTACATTTATGGTGATTTCCTATCAAAATTGCGTGGTCTTTTCTGCTTTGAGGAGCTGGCGAGGGTTTTAACACTCCTTCGTTGTGGAATGCTTGACTTGAGTCAAGGTTCCCTTCTCGAGTCACAAGACTATGCTTGGCCTCAACTCTATTCGGATATGGGGAAAAGTGGATAACCTTAGTTTAATGATAAGTTGGAGTTCCCTTTGAGTTTTTCAGCCCTTAGGGTTATTGGTTGTTAGCCCAATATTTGTCTCACTATAGTAACGATGAACTAGCTCATTTCTTACACTTGAGCCTAGATATTAATTTGTATAATTTGATCAATTGCGAAATTTCTTTTGTGTTCGGAAAGGGTTACTCTGTCAAGAGTATCGAGTCTTTCGAATGTAATGTCATTCGAGCGTTTAAACTCCTTATTGGGTGGAACCCTTATTTATGCAATGAATTCTTATGATTGCAGCCTTATGTGTAGTCCGAGTTTTTCTTAAGCTCATCTCTCTCTCTCACTCTCTCTCTCTCTCTCTCTCTCTATATATATATATAATAATAATATATATATATATTCTAATCCTTCTCATAATTGCTTGAATGCAGTTGAAGTGGCTTTGTCGGTTCAACAATATTATGGAATTTAATGGTTCCTCTTGTGTCTATTATTGTTTTAATGTAACCCTAGTCACTCATTTTGATGATTATCCTTCTAATAGGATTTCCCTGTTTTAGCTAGTTGATGTAATTTATTTTATGTCTTATATCTCGTTACAAGCTCCCTTTATGCTACTATTTATGACAATATCTTGGTTGCTTTGGTTTATTCAGTTAATATTGTTCAAGATTAGTTTTAGTCTTCTTTGTCTTTGAAAGGCAAGTAAGTCTAATTTACTCTTTAGCAATTTGTTAAATAATGTCTTCTAGTCTATGTTTTGGATGTATCGATTTCTGATTTCCTCTTTGTACTGTACATGCGAGACACTAGATTATCCTCTCTTCACGACGGTATAATTTATGCAGGATTATATTTCTTTGTTTGTATTCTACAATAGTAAATACACAACGATTGAATTCAATTTATTTCTCCTCTCAAGAGTCTATGCTAAATCTATTTTTGACCTGAGGGTTTGAATATATTCTTAACCCCTAAGTATTTTTTATTCACATTTCTGATAATTATAACTGCAATTTCCCTTATGTGGTACATCATGAAAATTGAATATCGTATTTGCATAGTCGAGACTTAATTTTTGTCCTTCAATCCAAACCTTGGACACAGTTTGTCAATTCCTCCAAACCATGAGATTAGAAATTATCAAGCTGAATCTTCCTTGTGCTACTTCTCACATGCAGAAACTCATATATAATAGCTATCATGCTTTGTGTCTATTTGGTCCTAACTAGACTTAGCCGAGTAGCCTAAACAATACATCTGACCATTCAGCATGGATCTTAGTTCTTCATTATTTTCCTTCCTTGAACTTAGGTACACATTACCGTCTCAGTCCTTTTCCTTGAGAATAAATCTCTAAGTAGTAGTTAGGGTAGGTAGCCACCTCCCCTAACTACCTGACATGTGAGAAATGTATAATTGACATTACTTCAAGACATTCACTTCTTATGTAATTTGATCATAATCTTTAGACATAAATAACTATATATAAAAGTATTGTCTTTGGACTTTCTATTTAATTAACAGTATCAAGTTTTTTGGTTGTGGCAATTAAATATTTACAATTATCAAGGACATTACATCTTCCCCCTCTTAGTTCAAACATCGTCCTGATGTTTATTCACTGAAAAATGGACCTAGATAGGCCGCCTTTATAATCTATTCATCCTCCCAAGTGGCTTCTTCTAGCCCATAATGTTTCCATTGTACTTTAACTTGGGTGATAACTTGCCTTTGCAGTATTACTTCTCTCTAATCGATTATACCTAGAGGCTTGACCAGGAACTCGCCTTTCGGTTCGCCCTAACAAAAAAGAAGATTTAGTCAGATTTTCTGTGTCGTTCTTATTTCAATTTGATTATAATAAATGATTTTTCTTATAAGTGTACAAGTTACCTGTATGTTTTGCCAACTAATTATATGGTTAGGATGATATACATATTTTTTTAGCTCCGATACATGAAAAACATTATGTACACATATGTGGTTGGGTAAGGCAAGATGATAGGCCATACGTCCAATTCAAGCCAAGACTTGGAAGGATCTACAGAATCGGGGTGTTAATTTAGCACAACAACCCCATTGTATGGTACTCTTCTTGGTTCTTACCCGTACATAAACATGACCTCCAACTTGAAATTCTAGAAAACTCCTCTTCCCATCAAGAGAATTCTTCTATTGGTAGTGAGCGGTCTTAAGATTCGAGTGTACTTTTTTAACTGTATCATCCATTTCCTTTAACATGTCGGGTCCCAACATCAACTGCTCTTTGGGAAAATCCCAATTCGAGGGTGTTTTGCACTTGCGGCCGCATAATACTTCAAACAAACTCATCTGCAAGGACGTATGGTAAATGTTTTTGTAAACAAACTCTACTAAATGTATTTAATCTTCACATTTATATGGTTGCTTCATTACATACATTCGCAACATGTATTCCACTATCTGATGTACTCGTTCAGTTTTTTGTCAGTGTGAGGATGGTAGGCCGTGATAAAATGTAATTCTGTGCCCAAGCCTTCAAACAAGGCTTTCGAGAATGCAGATGTGAATTTCACATCTCAATTTGAAATTATAGCCTTTCGTATTTTGTGGAGTCTAAAAATTTCTTTCATAAATATGTTTGCAATTTGTATGTCCTTCACAATATAATTCACAAGTATGAAATGAGTAGACTTTCTCAATTTGTCAACTACCATAACTATTAAGTCATTTGTCTTTTAGAATTAGGTAATCCTATGATAAATTCAATGGAAATGGTTTCCCACTTCCATTCCAGAATAGGTAATGGGTGGAGTAATCCAATTGGGTGTTCGTGTTTTTCTTTCACTTTTTGACAATCCAAATAGCGAGCCAAATAATCAGCCACTTCTTTCTTCATATCGGTCAAAAACTATTACTTTCTGAGTGAAATTTTTAATTTGTGATATCTCGGATGGCCTACAAAAGGAATTTTATGATATTCATCTAGAATTGATTGCTTAATATTTTTCTGGTTAGGTACTAACATTATTCCTCTATGAACCAACATTACTTCTTGGTTTACCTCATATCCTAGCAATTGTTCATTGTTGTTTGGACCTTTAGCTTACCTCCATAGGAATTTATTTTCAAAAACCTATATTGTTGCTTCTCTAATTTGCTCTTTAAAAGTGTTATGGACTTCACTGAAAGAGACTTCAAAATACAATTTACCTTTCGAATCAAGGCATCCGCGACTTGGTTTTCTTTTCCTTTTAAGTGTTTGATTTCAAAGTAGAACTCACTCAGGAAAGTGACCCAGCGGGCTTGTCTATCATTCAAGGTAGGTTTCTTGAAATAGTTTGTTAAACTATGACGGTCTATCATTAATAAGATTTTGTTACCCACTAAATAATGTCACCACATTTTTTACACGTGGATAACTATCGTTAGCTCCAAGACATAGGCCGAACACTTTGGTTCATGCTACTTAAGTTTCCAAGACTCAGGTGATAACTTTGCATTCTTGCATTAGAAGGTCGCCTACATCTTCCCTGTTGGCATCTATACAAATGAGATATTCTTTATTTGGGTTTGCACTGCTCAAAATAGGTGAGGTGGTAAGGAAATGTTTTAGTTGATCAAAACTCTTTTGACAATCCATTGTCCAAGTGAAAGTTTTCCATTTCTTTTGCAAAGAGGTAATGGGATATGCCACCCTCAAGAACTCTTCAAAAAATATCCTATAGTATCTGGCCATACCCATAAATTATCTTATATAAGCTATGTTCTTTGGTACTGGCCATTCCATTATGGTTTTGATTTTGTCTGGGTTCACAACAATTCCATCCTTGGTAATGATATGTCCTAAATACAGAATTTTCTCTTTAAAGAAATCAAATTTGTTGTACTTGGCATACAAATGATGCTTCCTCAAGGTTTGTAGGACAATTTGTAAGTGCTCCATACGTTCTTCTACATTCTGATAATATATCAATCTATCATCAATAAAAATAAATACAAGCTTATCCAAATATTGATGAAAAATAGTATTCATCAGACACATAAAGGTCTTAGGAGAATTAGTTAACCCGAATAGTAACACAATGAACTCATAATGTCCATAGAAAGTCCTAAAAGTTGTTTTGGCTATATCTTCCTCCTTTATTTTAATCTGTTTGTAACCCGAGCAAAGATCAATATTTGAAAATAATGTAACTCTCTTCACTTGGTCAAATAATTCATTAATACAAGGTAAAGGGTATTTATTCTTGACTGTGAATTTGTTTAGTTGTCGATAATCAATGCACAATGTAAGGCTCCATCTTTCTTCTTGACGAAAAGTACAGGAGCTCCCCAAGATGATACATTTGGGTGGACATACCTTATCAGTTTGTGTAGATGCATTTTCAATTCTTTTAATTTAGGTATGCTCATGCGATAAGGAGCTCAGGATATTGTGGCAGGTCTTGGAATCAACTCATAGTAAAATCTATATCTCTCTTTGGATGGAGTCTCAGAATCTCCTCTAGAAATATGTCTAGAAAATTCTGTACCATAGGTATATTTTCTAAACTAAGAGATTTTTCTTTTGAATTAGTATATTCTACTTGTATTACATAATTTAAAATCCTTTTCTTATATGTTTTTCTAATTGGGAAGTTGTTACACGTCCTAATTTCAGTGGTCTTTATGTACCCTGAATCTCCTACCTTATTCCTTCTTTATCCATGTAGTTAATATTTTTGTCTTTGTAGTTAATGAGAGACCAACGTTTCTCCCACCAGTCCATACCTATTAGAACATCATATGATCCTAAAGGTAAGAAATTCAAGTCTGCCATAGTAGATTGAGCTGCTAGCTTTAGAGGGCAATTGTTGACTTTAGCCAACACCCTTCTCTTTGCTCTTGTGGTGAGTTGTGCTAGCCAAGAGTTCATAAACATGATAGATTGTAAAGAACATTATTCAACCACTTTGGGACTAACATCACCCAAAGTATCTCCTCGATCAATCAAAATAGATATAGTTTGGTTCAAGATCTGACCTCGAATTCTACCATTATCGATTGGTACTCAGCGTGAGGATCTTCGAGGGAAGCATTTATTTTATAAATACTTCTCGGCACATCTCCAATAGTTGATGCTTCTTGGATCTACACAACTTGATTAGTTCCCCTACTGTACGTATAATTCTTAACATAGTATGGTCCTGCACATCCCCAAGACTTTATAGAGGTTTAACAATTGTTTCTACTTCCATCTTACCAGATTGAATGTTTGTCTTAGACTCACTTGGGAATTTCAATCTTGGTTGAATTATGTTCACATTTCTAATTAGTTGACCTTTATGGGGTCCTTTATTGCCAACACTCCTATTTCCTCTAGTGCCTAGGGTAAAATTAATTCCCTTTTCACCAGTCCATCTCTTTCCTCCATCTTCCTTTTGCCTAGTTTGTTGATAGTGTATATGAGCCTTTCGTATAACTTCGTACATAGTGTTCAGATTATCAAATTCGAGACGTTCTTTCATGAATAAAGGCAAACCATTGATGAATCTCTGTACCTTTGCTTTTTCTTCCCATATGTAAGGAACATATCATAGAAGGGTTGTGAATTTCATTATGAATTAATCCATAGACAACTGACCCGATCGAAGGTCATGAAATTGTTTTGCCTTCTCATCGTAAAATCTTTTAGTGAGATAATTTTCCTTAAAGTACTTTTGAAAATTCTATCAATTTATATTATGTTCGTTTTCTCCACGTATCGTCTTCACCTCCTCCCACCATAAGGTGGCTTTTCCTTGTTGCTGATAGATGTCCAAGTGACCCTTTAGACTGTGATAATGTTCATACCACTAGAAAGACTTATTCATATTAATAAGCCAGGCTTCACGGCCTCCTCTTGTTCACCATCAAATAGGGGTGGTTTGATTTTTTGAAATTCTCCTGGTAACTCAATTTTCTACCGTTTCTTTTTGTGATTTGATACATTGTCAGATTCTTCCTATTGATTCTCTTTGCCGCCTTCTGTTTCTAGATTTTCAGTTCAGAATTCTTAATCACTAGTCATTTTCTCATGTTAAAGAATGGGAATTGGTTGTCATTGATTCTGCTTATCGGATAAAATCTTCATAATATTCTCATATTCCTGCATCAACCTCTCATTGTCTGCTTGCAACTTGGCCATCTCATCCCTCATTTCTTGTATATTTTCCAAAATTGTAGTGCTGGTGTTGCGTGGCTCCACCCCCACATGTAACCATGCCTCAGAATTGGATTGTGGAAAGGATGTGTGTCATGTTCCTGGAATAGGTTTGAGTGGTGTAAGTCCAATCCTCCTCATGATAACTACTTTTTTCTCTATACACATCGCAAATGTTGTCATTTATTCATTCTCTAGAGGTCTGAACTTTGTAACCTAGGCACTCCCATACCACTTTTCATACACCTTAGCAAATAATGATTACGTATAAAAAATAAATTATAAAAAAGGAAATTAATAAAACTTTACAGTAAAAGTCCTCTCACCATTGATTACATGATTATAGTTATTATTTATAATAGGTTTTCCATAAGCGATTAACAATTTAGCACATGGTACTGATTAATAAAAAACTTAAGTTTACTATTACAGATATGATGTTTTGCCTGCAAATTTCCCTTAAACTCTTACTCCTATATCTAACACCCTAATTTACCACAGCTTAGCATTAGTGCATCTTGGCTTTTGGAGTGTTCCTCGTGCTTTACAGCTAGGGATCACTCCATTGGGAAAAGCTCATCATCGACGATTCTCCATCACTTGACTTCATCGAACGGTGGACTATGGAGTCCTTCCTCATTGGGTACCTTCACCATTGCGGAATCCAACATTTTCCATCTCTATTTGTGAGGTTCCATAACTGTAAAGTATCACCCAGGTATGTAGGTTATGATTCCTTGTCAATTTTGATGACTCTTGAGTTTCATTTAGGTATATTGTTTGGTGACTCTCCAGTTTCATTAGCTATCTCATTAGTACTTGCATTATAAATATTTTTGTGGAAATATTATAGATTCATTATTGATTTTAATCTTGATTATATATATCAAATAAAATAAAATAAAAAGAATGAAATTTTATTAATACCCTAATCAGATAGCCATTAAGTTAAGTTCGTTAATATAATATATAAGTACTAGTAATTTCTAATATTATCATGAATGTTAGATTGTTTAATTATATTATATATATTCGTGTAATATTATAATTATTATAGTGTGGGATATGTTTTTTTACTAAGAACCCTTTTTGGTTGTTGAATTTGAAGCTTTTTGGTGATCCATATCAAGTTTTCATGTGATTTACGGCCGAAAAAAACGTTTCTTCATAATCATTTTTATATATATATATATCTTTATATGAATTTTAATCTTTTAGTTATTTATATTATATAATTCAAGTAAATAAGTTGGAATATTATTAGGCCTTCATCAGATATAGTTGTTAACTAGTTAACTAATTAATATATATATATATATATTATATATATATTATATATTATTAATTTAAATATTATTTAAACGTGTCCCTTCTCTCTGCGAGAGTCAAACATAGCTGTTTTCTTCTAGCTATTAGGTTGACTATCTTCCTATTTAACCATCTTCCTGGATCTGTTTCTTCATCGTGTCTTGAAGTTGAACCACATTTTTTGCTTCGAAACGTGTGTGACCAAATCTTCAATGTGACTTCTTCTAAAAAAAATCTTTATACATTATGATATGGATCACAGAAGCTTCAATCTGAATATTAAAACATTTCACTATAGTGAATTCAAAACTTCTTGTCATTTATAAAGTAAAAAGACATTTTATGTTTCATGATATATACGAAATATAGATGTCTTTACTTAGATAGAATACACTACTTTTTAATAACATATTTGAGTCCCATGGTATATATTGTACAATATGTATTTACCGATCTCTATGTATATATATCTAAAGTATGCATTTATATTTATTTTTCTATCGGTATTAATGAA
>APFE030367166.1:88712-100234 GCA_000404065.3 Pinus taeda
TAAGTCAGTCGGTATAAATATATGGAGCGGGAGCTGTCTACCCAGGCCACAAAATAACTTGGACAAGTTTTTTGCTAGTAAAAAAGATTTTAAAAAATCAAATGGAGTGTTTGAATATGCTTTTACGGTAGAAATAAGGTAGCACCATCAAGAATCTCATGGTCACAGAAAATCCTGAGATTGGACAACTCTAACTAATATTTAAAAAATATTTGCCAAATGTTTTCATAAACTACCGGTAAATGTATATTTTTTTACGGACACGATACCCTATATATGTTTTTTTGTTCTTCGCGGTATTTCACTCACTCATTCTGCTGATGATTTAAGGACAGAAAATTGCTTACTTTGTCAGGGTGGGTGATGTGTATGTTTTTTCTCATGTTTGGTTATGGTGGCTTTTTGCGTTTTTGTTTGTTTTGTTCCTGACTGCATATTGTCTTTATATGATGGACTACATGAAAATATTATGATATATTATACTGATTTATACATATTAATAATAACCGGTGTTTTTTTCTTTTTTTCTAAATACCAATGCCACAAGTCATCTCCTTCCTTTGGCCTATCCCATGTTCCGTTTAGGAGAAACAACTGTCACTGATCGCCGGTATTCATTGAGAAATCAATATCGTATAACGTGCAGCTCAAAACTCAATACACGCTCCACCTCATCCTTACCCGGCTTCTCATTTAATTATAAAATTATTATTTAACTAAACATTATGGAGTAGCATTCTCAAATCTCTCTGTATTTGTGCAAGTCTGAATCTCATACATGGTATGTAGACATTTTATTTTTCTTTTAGCGAATTTGAAAGGCCTGCACAGTTCAACTAGGCGGGGCCATTGGTGTTGTATATGTTCGTATCTTGATTCATTCCTGAAGAATCAACCTGTCACCATGTGATAATGTAATCTTTGTAACCCTAATCTGCAACGAAAACCACCATATGATTGACCCAGAAATATGTGTACAGCTCACTATGGCTTTAACTAATTGATGCTCCATGTATGTTGCTGTCACTTTGGATTTATTCGTTCTAATATGATTTTAAAACGTCTACATGTCTACCGAATGGACGTGGTTTTAATGCTTCCCCCAGTTGCTAGAAATGACGTTCCAATTATCGTAAGCTTTTTATAATGATGCTTTGTGACCAACAATGCTCAATCCATTACTATCGTCCGGAGACGGTTCGTTTCTCCTCACAGAACAATTATTAAAATATAAAAAAAAAGACAATTAATAAAAATTAATAAAATTTCACATAGAAGTTCTGTCACCATTGATTACATGATTATATAGATATAAGTCCTTTGAATTTTTCAAGGTGGTAGGACTTGGTCGAAATTTCTAGCCAAGTAATGTGGTTCATGATCACTACCAGATTTCTCATAAGCCATTAATACTTTAGCATGTTGTACTGATTTATAGAAATTTTAAGTTTATTATTACATATATGATGTTTTGGGTTCAAGCTTCCCTCGAACTCTTACTCTTATATCTAACACTCTATTTTACCACACCTTAGCATCGGTGGGTTCGGGCTTCTCGAGTGTTCCTAGTGCATTATAGCTTGGGATCACCACATTGGGAAGAGATCCTCATGGATGGCTCTCCATCACTCGACTTCATTGAACGGTAGACTGTGGAACCCTTCCTCCTTGGGTACTATCACCAACGCGGATCCTATTATTTTCCATCTATGTCTGCGAGGTTCCTCAGGTGCAAAGTATCTCCTAGGTATGGAGGTTATGGTTTTTTTTGTCAATTTCGATGACTCTAGGGTTTCATTTCGCTATACTATTGGTGACTCTCGAGTTTCATTAACTATGTTGCATCTCCTTGACTCTTCCACTTTAGCATATATAATGTTTTGGGTTCAAGCTTCCCTCGAACTCTTACTCTTATATCTAACACTCTATTTTACCACACCTTAGCATCGGTGGGTTCGGGCTTCTCGAGTGTTCCTAGTGCATTATAGCTTGGGATCACCACACTTGGAAGAGATCCTCATGGATGGCTCTCCATCACTCGACTTCATTGAACGGTAGACTGTGGAACCCTTACTTCTTGGGTACTATCACCACCGCGGATCCTATTATTTTCCTTCTATGTCTGCGAGTTTCCTCAGGTGCAAAGTATCTCCTAGGTATGGAGGTTATGGTTTTTTTTGTCAATTTCGATGACTCTAGGGTTTCATTTAGTTATACTATTTGGTGACTCTCGAGTTTCATTAACTATGTTGCATCTCCTTGACTCTTCCACTCTGGCACAGGGATTATGAGAGCCTTTGTTACACTCGAAGGTCAAGAAAGCCCGACCCAAATTCACTTATCCACTACACGTATGTTCCTTCCCATCCCACTTTTTCATTTGGAAGTTATATTCCTTGTGATTTCCTAACAAAATTGCATGGTATTCTCTGCTTTGAGGAGTTGGTGAGGGTTTTAACATTCTTTTGCTGCAGAATGGTTGACTTGAGTCAAGGTTCGCTTCTCGGGTCACAAGACTATGCTTGGCTTCAACTCTATTCGGATAAGTGGATAACCTTAGCTTAACGATAACTTGGAGTTCCCTTTGAGTTTTTCGGCCCTTAGTGTTATTGGTTGTTAGCCCAATATTTGTCTCACTGTAGTAATGATGAACTATCTCATTTCTTACACTTAGCCGAGATATTAATTTGTATAATTTGATCAATTGTGAAATTTCTTTTGCGTTCGGAGAGGGTTACTCTATTAAGAGTACCGAGTCTTTTGAATGTAACATCATTGGAGCGTTTAAACTCCCTATTGGGTGGAACCTTTATTTATGCACTGAGTTATTATGATTGCAGTCGTATGTGTACTCCTAGTTTTTCTTTAGCTCATATATATATATATATCCTTCTCATAATTGCTTGAACGTAGTTGCGGTGGCTTTCTCGGTTCAACAGTATTACGGAATTTAATGGTTCCTCTTCTGTCTATTATTATTTTAATGCAACCCTAGTCACTCGTTTTGATGATTATCCTTTTGACAGGGTTTCGCTCTTTCGACCAGTTGATGTAATTTATTTTCTGTCTTGTCTCTCATTACAAGCGCCTTCTATGCTACTATTTATCACCGTATCTTGGTTGCTTTCGTTTATTCAGTTAATACTATTCAAGATTAGTTCCAGTCTTCTTTCTCTTTGAAAGCCAAGAAAGTCTAATTTACTCTTTCGCAATTTGTTAAATAATTTTTTTGCTAGTCTATGTTTTGGATGTATTGATTTCGGATTTCCTCTATGTACTATACATGTAAGACGCTAGATTATCCTCTCTTCACGATGGTATAATTTAAGCAAGATTATATTTCTTTGTTTGTGTTCTATAGTAGTAAATACGCAACGATTGAATACAATTTATTTCTCCTATCAAGAGTCTATGCTAAATCTATTTTTGACCTTAGTGTTTGAATATATTCTTAACTCCTCCTAGTACTTTATATGGACATTTCTCATAGTTATAACTGCAATTTCTTAGGCTGAGGAGATGCTTATGTGGTACTTCTTGAGAATTGAATATCATCTTTGCATAGTAGAGACTTAATTTTTGTTGTTCAATCTAAACCCTTAACACGGTTTTTCAATGACTCCTAACCATGAGATCAGAAATTATCAAGTTGAATCTTCCCCGTGCTAATTCTCACATGCAGAAACTCATAGATAATAGTTATCATGCTCTGTCCTAACAAGACTTAGCCCAGTAGCCTAAACAATCCATATTACGTTTCAACATGGATCTTCGTTCTTCATTATTTTCCTTCCTTGACCTTAGGTACACATTACCCTCTCGGTCCCTTTCCTTGAGAATAAATCTCTAAGTAGTAGTTAGGGTATGTAGTTGCCTCGCCTAGCTACCTGACATGTGAGAAATGTATAATTGACATTACTTCAAGACATTCACTTCTTACGTAATTTGATCAAAACCTTTAGACATAAATACCTATATATAAAAGTTTTGTCTTTGAACTCACTATTTGATTAACAATATCAATTTTGTTGGTTGTGCTAATTAAATATTTACAATTACTGTGGACATCACATCTTCCCCCCATTAGATCAAACACCATCTTGATGTTTATTCATTTAAAAATGGACTTGGATAGGCCTCGTTTATAATCTATTCATCCTTCCAAGTGGCTTATTCTGGCCCATAATGTTTCCATTGTAATTTGAATTGGGTGATAACTTGCCTCCGCAGTGTTACTTCTCTCTGATCTATTATATGTACAGGCTCGACCAAGAACTCGCCTTTCAATTCGACCTAACAAAAAATAAAATTTAGTGAGCTTTCCTGTGTCGTTCTTATTTCAATTTGTTTCTAGTAAGCGAATTTTTCTTATGGGTGTACGAGTTACTTGTATGTTCTACCAACTAATTATATGGTTAGGATCATATACATATTTTCCTAGTTCTGATAGATGAAAAACATTATGTACATGTATGTGGTTGGGTAAGGCAAGATGATAGGCCATAGGTCCAATTCGGGCCAGGACTTGGAAGGATCTACAGAATCGGGGTGCTAATTCATCACAACCACCCCATTGTATGGTACTCTTCTTGGCTCTTGCCTGTACATAAACATGACCTCTAACTTGAAATTCTCGAAAACTCCTCTTCCCATCAAAATAATTCTCCTATCGGTAATGGGTGGTCTTAAGATTCAAGTGTACTTTTTTAATGGTATCTTCCATTTCCTTTAAAATGTCGGGTCCCAGCTTCAATTTCTCTTTGGGATAATCCTAATTCGAGGGTGTTCTGCACTTGCAGCTATATAATAGTTCAAACGGACTCATCTGCAAGGATGTATGGTAACTGTTTTTGTAAACAAACTCTACTAAATATATGTAATCTTCACATTTTGATGGTTGCTACTTTACATACATTCGCAACATGTATTCTACTATCTGATTTACTCGTTGAGTTTCTCTGTCAGTCTAAGGATGGTAGGCCATGATAAAATGTAACTGTGTGCCCAAGCCTTCAAACAAGGCTTTCCAGAATGCAGATGTGGATTTCCCATCTTGATTTGAAATTATAGCCTTTGGTATTCCGTGGAGTCTAAAAATTTCTTTCATAAATATGTTAGCAAATTGTATGGCCTTCATAATAGACTACACAGGCATGAAATGAGCAGACTTTCTCATTTTGTCAACTACCATAATTATTGAGTCATTTTGTCTTTTCGGCTTAGGTAATCCTATAATAAAATCAATGGCAATGGTTTCCCACTTCCATTCCAGAATAGGTAATGGGTGCAGTAGTCAGCTTGGGTGTTCGTGTTCTGCTTTGACTTTTTGACACTCCAAACAGCGAGCCAAATAGTCAGCCAGTTCTTTCTTCGTACTGGGCCAGAAATATTGCTTTATGAGTGGAGTGACTAATTCGTGATATCTGGGATGACCTACAAAACGAATTTTATGGTATTCATCTAGAATTAGTTGCTTAATATTTTTCTATTTAGGTACAAACATTATTCGTCTATAAACCAACATTACTTATTGGTTTACCACATATCCTAGTGGTTTTTCATTGTTGTTTGGACCTTTAGCTTACCTCCATAGGAATTTATATACGGGAACCCTACTACTACTTCTCTAATCTTCTCTTTAAAAGTGGTATGGACTTCAGTGAAAGAGACTTCAAAATACAACTTACCTTTCAAATCAAGACATCCAAGACTCAGTTTTCCTTTCCTTTTAAGTGTTTGATTGCAAAGTCAAATTCACTCAGGAAAGTGATCTAGCGACTTTTCTATAATTCAAGGTAGGTTTCTTGAAATAGTTAGTTAAAGTATGATGGCCTATCATTAATAAGAATTTTTTACCAACTAAATAATGTCGCCACATTTATAACGTGTGGATAATTGTCGTTAGCTCCAAGTCATAGGATGAACATTTTGGTTCATGCTCCTTAAGTTTCCAAGACTCATAGGTGATAACTCTACCTTCTTGCATTAGAATGCCACCTACATATTCCCTACTAGCATCTATACAAATGACATATTCTTTATTTGGGTCTGCAATGCTCAAAATAGGTGAGGTGGTAAGGAAATGTTTTAGTTGGTTAAAACTCTTTTGACAATCCATTTTCAAAGTGAAAGTTTTCCCTTTCTTTTGCGAAGAGGTAACCCTAGAGAAACCTTCAACAAATCTCCTATAATATCTGGCCATACCCATAAATTTTCTTATATAAGCTATGTTTTTTGGTACTAGACATTCCATTATGGTTTTTATTTTGTCTAGGTCAATGAAAATTCCATCCTTGTTAATGATATGTCCTAAATACTGAATTTTCTCTTTAAAGAAATCAAATTTGTTGTACTTGGCGTACAACTAATGCTCCCTCAAGGTTTGCAGGACAATTCGTAAGTGCTCCATATGTTCTTCTACATTCCAAGAATATATCAATATATCATCAATAAAAATCTATACAAGCTTATCCAAATATTGATGAAAAACACTATTCATCAGACACATAAAGGTCATAGGAGAATTAGTTAACTTGAGTGGTAACACAATGAACTCATAATTTCCATAGCGAGTCCTAAAAGTTGTTATGGCTATATCTTCCTCCTTTATTCTAATCTGGTGGTAACTCGAGTGAAGTTCAATATTTGAAAAGACTGTAGCTCCCTTCACTTGGTCAAATAATTCATCAATACGAGGTAAAGGGTATTTATTCCTAATTTTAAATTTGTTTAGTTGTTGATAATCAATTCACAATCGTAAGGTTCCATATTTCTTCTCAACGAAAAGTATAGGAGCTCCCCAAGATGATACACTTGGGCAGATATACTTTAGCAGTTCGTGTAGCTGCATTTTCAATTTTGTTAATTTAGGTACGCTCATGCGATAATGTGCTTGGGATACTTGGGCAACTCCTAGAATCAACTTGATATTAAAATCTATATCTCTCTTTGGAGGGAGTCTCAGAATCTCCTTAGAAAATACGTCGAGAAACTTCCTATACCACAGGTATATTTTCTAAACTAAGAGATTTTTCCTTTGAATTAGTATACCCTACTTGTATTGCATAAATTTGAAATCATTTTCTTATACGTTTTGCTAATTGGGAAGTTCTTACAGGTCTTAATTTCAGTGGTCTTTTTATACACTAAATCTCCTGCTTATTCCTTCTTCATCCATGTAGTTAATATTTTTTTCTTTACAGTTAGTGAGAACCCAATGTTTCTCCAAGCAGTCCATACCTATTAGAACATCATATAATCCTAAAGGTAAGACATTCAACTCTGCCATAGTAGACTAATGTGCTAGCTTTAGAGGGCAATTGTTGACTTTAACCAAGACCCTTCTCTTTGCTATTGTGGTGAGTTGTACTAACCAAGAGTTCTTAAACATGATAGATTATAAGCAACATTATTCAACCACTTTGGGACTAACTTCACTTAAAGTATCTCCTCGATCAATCAAAATAGATATAGTTTGGTTGAAGATCTTACCTTCGAATTCTACCATTGTTGGTTGGTACTCATCCTGATGATCTTCGAGGGAAGCATTGATTTTATAAATACTTTTCGACACTTCTCCAATATTTGATTCTTCTTGGATCTGCACAACTTGATTAGTGACCCTATAGTACAGATAATTCTTAACATAGTATGGTCCTCTAGGTCGAACAATTGTTTCTACTTCAGTCTTACTAGATTGATCATTTGTCTTAGACTCACTTGGAATTTGAATCTTGGTTGATTTATATTCACATTTCTAATTGGTTGACCTTTATGGGGTCATTTATTGCCAACAATCCTATTTCCTCTGTTGCCTGGGGTAAACTTAATTCCCTTTTCACCAGTCCATCTCTTTCCTTCATCTTCCTTTTGCCTAATTTGTTGATAGTGCAGATGAGCCTTTCGTATACCTTCATACGGGGTGTTCGGATTGTCAAATTCGAGTCTCTCTTTCATGAATAAAGGAGAACCGTTGATAAATCTTTGTACCTTTTATTTTTCTTCCCGTATGTAAGGAACATATCGTAGCAAGGATGCAAATTTCATTATGAATTAATCCATAGGCAACTGACCATGTTGAAGCTCATGAAACTCTTTTACCTTCTCATCGTAAAATTTTTGAGTTAGTTATTTTTCCTTAAAGTAATTTTGAACTTCTCCCAACTTACATTCTGCTCATTTACTCCACGTACTATCTTCACCTCCTCCCACCATAAGGTCGCTTTTCCCTACTGCTAATAGATGTCCAAGTGATCCTTTAGATTGTGATCATGTTTGCACCACTGAAAATACTCATTCATTTTAATAAGCCAGGCTTCAACAACCTCCTTTTGTTCACCATCAAAGGAGGGAGGTTTTATTTTTCGAAATTGTCCTTGTAACTCAATTTCCTATCGTTTCTGCTTTTTGTGATTTCATACATTGTCAGATTCTTCCTGTTGATTCTCTTCACTGCCTTTTGTTTCTGGATTTTTAGTTCTGAATTCTTAATCACCAACGATTTTCTCATGTTCAGGAATGGGAATTGGTTGTCGTTGATTTTTCTTATCAGATAAAATCTTCATAATCTTTTGTTGTTTCTGCATCCACCTCTCATTTTCTGTTTGTAACTTAGCCATCTCATCCTTCATTTCTTGTATATTTTCCAAAATGGTAGTGTTGGTGTTGTGACGCTCCTCCCCCAAATGTACCGATACCTCAAGATTGGATTATGGAAAGGATGTGTGGCATGTTTCTGTAACAGGTCTGAGTGGTGTAACTCCAATCCTCCTCATGATGATTGCTTTTTTATCTATGCATCACAGATGTTTTCATTTATTCATTCTCCAGAGGTCTCAACTTTGCAACCTAGGAACTCTCATACCACTTTTCATACACCTCAACAAATAATTACTACCATATACAAAATAAATTAAGAAAAAGGAAATTAATAAAACCTTACAATAAAAGTCCTCTCGCCATTGATTACATGTTTATAGTTATGATTTATAATAGGTTTTCCATAAGTGATTAACACTTTAGCACGTGGTATTGATTTATAAAAATATTAAGTTTATTATTATAGATATGATGTTTTTCCTTCAAGTTTCCCTCGAACTCTTACTCCTATATCTAACACCCTAATTTACCACACCTTAGCATCAGTGGATCTGGGCTTTTAGAGAGTTCCTGGTGCTTTATAGCTGGGGATCACTGCATTGGGAAGAGCTCCTCATCGATGACTCTCCATCACTTGACTTCATCAAATGGTGGACTTTGGAGCCCTTCCTCCTTGGGTACCTTCACCACTTCAGAATCCAACATTTTTCCATCTCTGTGTGTGAGGTTCCTCAATTGTAAAGTGTCGCCCAGGTATGCAGGTTACGATTCTTTGTCAATTTTGATGACTCGCGAGTTTCATTTAGGTATATCATTTGGTGAATCTCGAATTTCATTATCTATGTTGCACCTTATTGACTATTTCACTCTACCAAAACTTTTATGAGAGCCTTTGCTGTAGTTAAGGGTCAAGCAAGGTTGATCCAAATTCATTGGTCCACTACAAGTATGTTCCTTTTGGTGCCACTATTTCGTTTGGAAGTTATATTCAAGGTGATTTCCTAACAAAATTGCATCATCTTTTCTGCTTTAAGGAGCTGGCAAGGTTTTTAACACTCCTTTGCTGTGGAATGGTTGACCTAACTTGAGTTTCCCTTCTCGGGTGACAAGACTATGCCTGGCCTTAACTCTCTTCGGATACCAGGTAAAATGGATAACCTTAGCTTAATGATAACTTGCGATTCCCTTTGAGTTTCTTGGCTATTAGCCCAATATTTGTTTCAGTGATTAACGATGAACTAGTTCATTTCTTGTGCTTCAACCAAGATATTAATTTGTATAATTTGACAAATTGTGGAATATCTTTCGTTGTTCGAAGAGGGTTACTCTATTAAGAGTATTGAGTCTTTTGAATGTAACGAATTTTGAGGGTTTAGACTTCCTATTGGGTGGAACCTTTATTTATGCACTGAATTCCTATAATTCAAATATTATGTGTACTCCCAACTTTTCTTAAGCTCATATATATATATATAAATAAATATATATATATATATATATATATATATATATATATATATATATATATCATTCTTCTCCTCGTAATTGCTTGAACATAGTTATTCTCACTTTTTGGGTTCAATAGTATTATGGAATTTAATGGTTCCTCCTCTGTCTATTATTGTTTTATTGTAACCCTAGTCACTTGTTTTGATGAGTATTCTTGTGACAGGGTTTCGTTCTTTTGACTAGTTGACGTAATTTATTTTCTTTCTTATCTCTGGTTACATCCGCCTTCTATGCTACTATTTATGAAAATATCTTGGTTGCTTTGGTTTATTCAATTAATATTGTTCGAGATTATTTCTAGTCTTCTCTATCTTCGAAAGACAAGAAAGTATAATCTACTCTTTACCAATTTGTTAAATAATTTGTCTGCTAGTGTGTGTTCAAGATATATCGAGTTTCGATTTCCTCTCTGTATTGTACATGCCAGACGCTAGATTGTCCTCTCTTGAGGATGGTATAATTTAAGCAGGATTATATTTCTCTGTTTGTATTCTACAATAGTAAATACACAGTGATTGAATTCAATTTATTTCTCCTCCCTAGAGTATCTGCTAAATCTACATTTCACCTTAGGGTTTGAATAAATTCTTAACCTCTAATTCCTCTATATAGACATTTCTAATAATTAGAACTGCAATTTCTTAGGCTGAGTAGATACTTATTTGGTACTTCGTGCAAATTGAATATCATCTTTTTACAGTCGAGACTTAATTTTCGTGATTCTATCTAGACCTTCAAAACAGTTTGTTAATGCCTCCCAAAGTTGATATCAACAATTATCAAGCTCAATCTGCCCTCGTGCTACTTCTTAGATGTAGAAACTCATAGCTAATAGTTATCATGCTCTGTGGCTCTCTCGTCCTAACTAGACTTAACCCATTATCCTTAACAATCCATCTCACCTTTCAGCGTGGATATTTGTTCGTCATTATTTTCCTTTCTTGGCCTCATGTACACATTACCCTCTCCGTCCTTTTCCTTGAGAATAAATCTTTAAGGAGTAGTTAGGGTAGGTGACCACCTACCCTAACTACCTCACATGTGAGAAATGTATAATTGGAATTGCTTCAAGGCATTCACTTCTTGCGTAATTTGATCAAAACCTTTAAACATAAATAACTATATATAAAAGTATTGTATTTGGGCTTCCAATTTAATTAATACTGTCAAGTTTGTTGATTCTGGTAATTAAATTTTTACAATTACTAGGGACATCACACTTAGCAAGATGGACGATTCTCACCTCTTCCACTACTAACAAAATTTAGCTGTCAAAAAATTAGATATATTTTTTTCCCATTGCTTTTCCCTCCCTCTTACCACAAAGTCATGGATGTGAGACTCTATGAAGCATATTTTAAGTATATCACTCTTATTCCTCCAATTAAATTAAATTAATAAAAAATAAAAAATAA
>APFE030367166.1:101266-118305 GCA_000404065.3 Pinus taeda
AAAAAATTTAAATTTCGAAGAAATTGTACTTAATGTAAATGCAGAAGCACATAAACACTTCATAAAAATGTTGGAAACAATGAAATCTAGTGGATGAAAGGGTGATTAAGTTAAAGTTTATTTTCGTTTTTTTTACACTAATACCTTCAATATTTTATTTCATAAATGTTTAATGTTATGTAAGCATCAAGAGTGATGGAAAAAAAAAATTTCCCATGAGAATAAAAAAAAAGTTATAAAAGATACAATGATCTATCCTTAGTTCATTTGCAATGATGTTAGAAGTTAACAAAATGATGGAACCAACCCAACACTTTTAAGACTTTAGGTAATGAAAATGATTGTGCGGTGATTACATGATTGGTTAGATATTTGGTTGTAATTACATGTGTGAGGAGTATACCATTGGATATTTTGGAATTGCGTTAGGTGGCATTCAATTACACAATTATGTCTGAGTACCTGCCTCGGGTCACGTTTTCCCGCTCCCTACTATGCAAAAACTCTTTGTTCGTCGTTTACTTGGTCATTTGTTGTTGGGATTGCCAAGGGTTTGTTCTGTTGTGCTCTGCGAGTTTGAGTATGCAGCTTTGTTGCGAGTTTTGGGTGCGCCTCTTGGTGATTTTTGTATGGGTTCCTTTATGGATGTGTGGTTGTTCTCTGACCTGGTTCATTGGGCAGGTGTGGTTTTGCCCGTCGTCACCTGGGTAAGTGGTTCTCTGTTATTGTTTGTTTTCCTGCTATTGGCTCAACAGGTCATCGTGTTCCGAGTTATGTGCTAGTATTTCATGTTCTTGTTGGCAACTGAGTGGTTGGCTTGCATCTAGGCCTGAATCGATGGCGTCCTTCCATCCTCAGCTTCAAATGCAGGTAGCCCTCTTTCCTTGTTTCAATTTGTGGTTTTCTTTCCTCAGCTTCTGACCCTGTTCTGCTCCTTCGTCTCCGCAGTTGGTCGAAACCTGTGGGTGGAAAGTTTGTCCTTGACTCTCACTGCAATTCCTCAGGTAAATTGAATGCAACTCCCATTATTTACTTCTTTTCAGGCTCTGTAATTTCACTTCTGTAACAATGTGATTCTAACACCTGTTTGTCATTTGTTGTGTAGGTGTGGAGGGTTTGCGCTTGGAGGTCTTGGCAATGTATGTTTCAATCTTCTACGGTAGGCTTTGCTTCTCAAATTTTCTTCAGTCCATGTTCTGGTTTTAATTTAGGCCTTCTGGTTGTGTGGGTTTGTCACCCTCATTGCTTGTCAATTGAGTCATGTTGTGAGTAGTGTCTTGTCGCACTGGAGGTCCCGGCTTCCACTATTTGGTGATTTCTTGGACTGTAATTTCCTGTGTATGAACGCAACTTTTCCAAAACCCTCACCTAGGGTTTGTCGTCCACGGGCTTATGCGTCTATGGCTTTATCTTGCAGTGCTACTATGTAATTGTTATATACTTGTTTTTTCAATTTTCACAGAGAAAATATTCAGGAAAGAAAAATCGGTTCAATTTACCAAAATGTCATTGATGTAATTATGTCGTCGTGCTTTTGGTTTACTCCAGATTCTTAGCCTAGACTACAATTATTGTTCTTCAGTTTGCTTGTAATGTCTTATATGAACATAAGTGAATGATGTAGGTGCTATGGTAATTTGTTTTACAGTTAATTTAAAAGAATAATGGAAATTTCGTCTCGCATGTGGGTGCTTGGCCTCTACTGGAATTTGTTTGTGTCACTCTTTGTCTGTCTTTGTTGTTTGCTTCAAAGGAAATATAAGCCCTCGTCTAACATCTGTTCTTCTGTCTCGCTAATAGGACTGGTTCTTTTTCTCGAGAAAACAAAAATAATTAAACTCAATGATTTGTGTACAGTAGGTTGTCTACTCAGATTCTCATTAATTAGAAAATACAATAAAAATACAGTAGGACATACAGATGGACTGAATTGTTTTCTCTTTTGTTGATATTATTTGAGTGTAAGAAGTGCTGAACCCTTTACATGACTTTCACTGTTACATTTATATGCTTCTTGTTCCAGTTAATGAAACTATACAATTTCTTTTCAGTTGTAGACTTTACAGTTACATGGTTATTAGTCATTCGGTTATGTTCTTATGACAAGAATTTCCTTTTAGACACATTTGTCTTTTCCTTTTAAAATAAGAGGGCAATTACTAATCCATGCTTTATTAGTAACAGAGAAGTAAATAACCCTAACTGATCAAATTGCCTTTAACTAATTTAGAGATTAAGATAAAAATAAAAAACCAACCTCCTATTCTGACAAACTAAGATAAAAGACAAATAAAATGTTAACTCAACTTTTCAACCTGGTAGAGACCAACACCCAGTCATGGTGCCTGAGCTGGATGCTCCTGCATCAGGCTCCCGGGTAAAATAAAATCATGACTTTGGTCCATTTTCTCCTGGACTGAAGAACCTGTCTGCTCAATCTACCTGGCATCAAGCCACGAACTATCCTCAGTAGGACAGTTCTTCCACTTGAGCGGGTATTGCAGATACTCCTTTCGCCGAGTTCATTTGGCCACCTGAGTGTCGATAATGCACTCGATCTCGGGAGGTTGAACATAAGGCATATGTCTCATCCAATCTTCTCCTCCATCCTAGGTATTCCGTGTAGGCCGCGTGGTTCCATATTCTTCCTTTTATTCTAGGTCAGCCATGTAGGGGAATAGGTTTGCTACATTAAAGATAGGTGTAATGCCTATTCCGGGTGGCAACTATATCTCAGAGGCATTCACTGAAAATTTCTGGAGGACTTTGAGGGGTCCTATCTTCTTATACTTTAACTTATTGTATGCACCTATAGGGAAGCATTCCTTGCGCAAATGCATGAGGACTTCATTTCCCACATTAAATTGTACTTCCCTTCTCTTCAAATCTGCTTGTTGTTTATACTTTAGGCTGTTGTCCTACAATTTAATTTTTACCTGCTCATGAAAATCTCTCATCACTTTAGAGAAATATTCCCCATTTTTGCTTTGCGTTTCATGCAGTTCAAGATCCCGCAGCTCATGCACTCCGTGAGGATGCATGCCATACATGATCTGAAATGGAATGAAGCCTATGATGTGGTTAGGTGAGTCATTATAAGCAAACTCTACCTGCATAAGCACTTGATCCCACATTCGCGAATTCTCTCCAACCAAGCTTCGTAGCAGGTTTCCTAGACTCTTGTTTACCACCTCTATTTTTCCGTCAGTTTGTGGGTCATAAGCGGAGCTATAACTCAGCTCCGTATCCATTTTCTTCCATAGGGTATGCCAAAAGTGTCCCGTAAACTTCACATCCCTTTCTGAAAGGATAGACTTAGGCAACCCATGTAGCCTAACAATCTCTGTGAAAAACAAGTGGGCCACGTGAGTGGCATCACAGGTTTTTTTGCAAGGGATGAAATGTGCCATCTTCGAGAATCTTTCCACCACTATCATCACCAAATCATAACCTCACTGATTTTAGGTAGACCCAAGACAAAGTCTAAGCTGAGTGAGTCCCACGGTCAGCCTGGAACAGGTAGATTTGTACAGTCCCGTGTTTTGATTGTGACCCTTCTCCAACTAGCACACTTTTCATCAGGTCACAAATCACGATACATCCCTCTGCATCTTTGGCCAAAAGTAGAAATGACTGAGCTGCTCGAGTGTCTTGTTCATGATGAAATGTCCGGCTAGACCTCCATTATGCTTCTCCCAAATAATATTCTCTCTCATCGAGCAGTCAAGTATGCATAACTGTCCTCCCTTAAACAACAGTTTCTCTTCTAAGTTGTAGTCCAACCATGTACTCTTATCTCTCACCAAGGGATTTTGACATGCCTCATAGGCCTCCTTAAAATTTTTATCAGTCTGGTATAAATCTCTTAAGTGCTCAAAACCCAGCACTTGCATAGTACTCCCTTGCAGAAGTAAAGCTCTCCCACTCAGTGCATATGCCACCTTATTGCCCTACCCACTGATATGTTTCAACAAGAAGTTGAAACTCTACAAATACTCCACCCATTGGTCATGTTTGCGGTTCAACTTGTGTTGTTGCATAACATACTATAGTGCAGAATTATCTGAAAACAACACAAATTCATTTCCCAGCAGATAATGCCTCCAGTGTTTTAATGCCTGTATAATAGCATAGAACTCCTTGTCATAAGACGAATATTTATGTTTCCTTGCATTTAGCTTCTCGTTGAAGAATTCCATAGGCTTATCCTCCTGGCTGAGTATAGCTCCAATAGATGTACCACTAGCATCACAGTGAACCTAAGAAAGCTTCTTGAAGTCTAGCAATCTCAAGATCAGCCTCTCAGTGATCTTTCTCTTTAATAGTTGGAAACTTCTCTCTGCTGCATTCGTCCATCGAAAAGGCTGACTAGCCTTTTTAATGGTGTCCAACATAGGTGCACAAATTTCGCTAAAATTCCTTATGAATTTCCGGTAAAAACTTGCTAGTCCATGAAAGCTACGTACTTCAAATAAATTTTTCGGAGATGGCCAATTAACTATCACCACAACCTTCTCCGGATCCATCTTCACTTCATTTTCTGCTATTACAAGGCCCAAATAAATCAATTCCTTCTGCAGAAAGGTACATTTCTTCAAATTTATTAGTAGTTTATTCTATTGTAACTTTTACAAAACTTTTTGAATGTGTTGAAGGTGCTCCTCCATTGTCCTGCTGAAAATTAATATGTCGTCTAGGTACACTGTCACAAATTTTGCAATGTACTCCTTTAGCATCTCATTCATTAACCTCATAAATTTACTAGGTGCATTGCTCAGTCCAAATGGCATGACCAACCATTCGTACAATCCCTCATTCATCTTAAAGGTTGTCTTCCATTCGTCCCCCTCTGGTATCTGAATCTGATGATACCCACTCTTCAATTCTATCTTAAAGAAATATGCTGCCCCGCTTAAATAATCCATCATGTCATCCATCTGTGGCAATGGAAACCTATACTGGATGGTGATTTCGCTGATGGCCCTTGAGTCTGTGCACATCCACCACTTTCCTCCCTTATTGGGAGCAAGAACCATTGGAACTGCGCAAGGGCTCAAACTCTCCCTTGTCAATCCCTTGTCTAGCAGTTCTTGCACCTGCTTCCTAATCTCTTCATTGTCCTTGAAGCTCATTCAGTATGCCACTTTGTTCAGAAAACTAGCTCTAGGTATGAAGTCAATATGATGACTTATGCTTCTTTTGGGAGGTAACTTATCTTGCAAATCATCCACCATTATATCCATAAATTCCCATAGTATTTGATGCATTTCTATAGGTAAATCTGATACCTCTATATGCAACAACATCGTTCTTGCTTTCTTTACAACTGCATAACTCATCTCACTGTCCTCAACTTGTTTCAGAAACTATTTTCCACTAACCAACAATGCTCTTGGTTCAATTGTCCCTCCTTTCCCTTTCTCTTTGATGGGCACAAGTGTATTCTTGATTCCATCCTTGACAAACTTATAACAGTTTATCAATCCATCGTGTACCACCTTCCTGTCATATTTCCAAGGCCTGCCTAGTAGTATGTGACATACATCCATCGGCATGATGTCACAAACGACTTTATCCTTATATCTGCCTATTTGAAACTCCACCTCGCACTATTCATCCACTAGCAACTGATGGCCTTTTTGTAGCCATGAGACTTTATACGGGGTGGGACGTTTCAAGCACTTCAATTCCAACTTTTCCACCATATCTGTGGACACCAAGTTATCAGTACTACCACTGTCAATAATTAACTTACAACACTTACCACATGACTTACAAAATATTCTGAACAAAGCCTTCCACTATGTCTATTCGGTGACCTCCTTGGCTGGTTTTAACAACACCTTATTCAGCACCAGGGCTTCCCCTGTCTCTGGAGCATTTTCTGCTTCTTGGGGAGGTGCCGCTACTTCCTCTGGTTGTGCAACATATGCACCCCTCTGTCCAGCTTGATCTGCCTTTGGACATTCAAATGATCTGTGTCCCCATTTATGACACCTGTAACATTGATAACTAGCCCCTCTACCTCAGCCATTTCCCTTACCTTGCTGGGATGACCTACCACCTCTCACATTATCACCTATGTCTGCTGATTTGGAAGCTCTGGAACTGTCACCTTCCTCATTACTACTAGCAGTCCACCCTCTGCCATATGACTGGCCTTTTCCCCTACCAGCTCCTCGTCCTCTCCAAGCATTCTACCTTCTAGTAATTCTCTCTTCAGCTTTCATTGCACTCTGATAGACTTCTTTAGTGTTCTTCGAAGAAAAAATAATGATTTCATCTAAAATTTCTAGTCTTAAACCATTTACGTACCTGGTTGTCCTTTACGTGGTATCCTCTATATATCGGGCTCTTACGTTCACTCGATAGAACTCCTCTGTGTACTCCCTTACCGTAATTCCTTTCTGTTTCAGATTCTGCACTTACCTGTGTAGTGCAATCTGATAGTCTTTCAGCAGAAATCTTCTTGTCAACTTGGCCACCATCCTTGACCAGGTTTTAATCGGCAACTTGTTCAACCTCTTTCTTTCCGTTTAGACACTACCCCACCATAGGGCTACATGTCCCTTTAATTTCATCGCAGCGAACCTAACTCGGTGGTCCTCACTAACTTCCTCACACTCTAAATACTTATCCATCTCACTGATCCAATCCAATAAAACTTCTATGGACAAACTATTGTCTTAGGTTGGGAGTTCTGGTTTGAGTTTACTGTTTGCCACTAAAACAGACCTTAACAATCTCACTTCTGGGGTCTCGCCTTCTGGTCCATCTATTGCTGCTTCAACTTCCTCTTCACTGTCATCGCCTACCTCCGGGTCTCTTCTTCTCCCTGCCTCTACTGCCTTCAAACGGGCAGTAAGAATTATGATCTCCTCTTTCAGTCCTTCCTCTGCTATTCTTGAAGCACCTTTGCGACGACCTTGCCTTCATCTCTCCATTTCTTCAATCAATTTCACCTCCTCTGATACCACTATGATGGGACCAGCCCAACAATTTTCGGACTTTAGGCAATGAAAATGATTGTTTGGTGATTATATAATTGGTTAGATATTTGGTTATGATTACATGTGTGAGGATTACACCATTGGATATTTTGGAATTGCATTAGGTGGCATTCAATTACACAATTATGTTTGACTACCTAACTTGGGTCACATTTTCCCACTCCATGTTATGCCAAAACTCTTTTTTCGTCGTTCACTTGGTCATATGTCGTTGGGCTTGCCGAGGGTTTGTTCTGCTATGCTCTACGAGTTTGAGTATGCAGCTTTGCTGCGACTTCTGGGTGCGCCTTTTGGTGATTTTTGTACTAGTTCCTTTATGTATGCGCGGTTGTTCTCTGGCCTAGTTTGTTGGGTAGGTGTGGTTTTCCTTGTCGTCACCTGGGTAAGTGGTTCTCTATTATTGTTTGCTTTCCTGTTGTTGGCTCAACAAGTCGTCATGTTCCGCGTTATGTGCTAGTATTTCATGTTCTTGTTGGCAACTCAGTGGTTGGCTTGCATCCAGGCTCAAATCGATGGCATCCTTCTATCCTCGGCTTCAAGTGTACATAGCCCTCTTTCCTTGCTTCAATTTGTGGCTTTCCTTCCTCGGCTTCTAATCTTGTTCTGCTCCATCTCTGTAGTTGGTCGAAACCTGTGGGTGGAAAGTTTGTCCTCGGCTTTCACTGTAATTCCTCAGGTAAATTGAATGCAATTTATGTTATCTACTTCTTTTCAGGCTCTATAATTTCACTTCCATAACAATATGATTCTAACACTTGTGTGTCATTTACTGTGCAGGTGTTGAGGGTTTGCAGTTGGAGGTCTTGGCAATGTATGTTTTAGTCTTATCCGATAGGCTCTGCTTCTTGAATTTCCTTCAGTCCTCATCCTGGTTTTAATTTAGGCCTTTTGGTCATGTGCGTTTCTCACCCTCGTTGCTTGTCAATTGACTCACGCTGTGAGTAGTGTCCTGTCGCATTGGAGGTCTGGGCTTCCACTATTTGGTGATTTCTTTGATTGTAATTTCCTGCGTACGAACGGAATTTTTCCAAAACCCTCACCTAGGGTTTGTCGTCCATGGGCTTATGCGTCTATGGCTTTATCTTGCAGTGCTACTATGTAATTGTTATATACTTGTTTTTGCAATTTTGAAAGAGAAAATCTTCAGGAAAGAAAAACTGGTTCAGTTTACTTGAATGTCGTTGATGTAATTATGCTATTGTGCTTTTGGTTTACTCTAGATTCTCAGCTTGGACTACAATTATTGTTCTTTGGTTTGCTTGTGATGTCTTATATGAACATGTGTGAACGTTGTAGGTGCTCTGGTAATTTGTTTGATAGTCAATTTAAAAGAATAATGGAAATTTCATCTGGCCTCTGGGTGCTTG
Organism: Pinus taeda; assembly: GCA_000404065.3. Classification (NCBI taxonomy): domain Eukaryota; kingdom Viridiplantae; phylum Streptophyta; class Pinopsida; order Pinales; family Pinaceae; genus Pinus; species Pinus taeda. The sequence continues at coordinate 109,644 of APFE030367166.1, forward strand.
GCCTATACTAGAATTTGTTTGTGTCACTCCTTGTTTGTCTTCATTGTTTGCTTCAAAGGAAATATAAGCCCTCGTCTGACATATGTTCTTCTGTCTCGCTATTAGGACTGGTTCTTTTTCTTAGGAAAGAAAAAAGAATTAAGCTCAATGATTTGTGTACAGTAGGTTGTTTGTTCAGAAGCTCATTAATTAGAAAACACAATAAAAATATAGTAGGACATACAAATGGACTCAATTGGTTTCTCTATTATTTATATTATTCGAGTGTAAGAATTGTTAAACCCTTTACATGACTTTCGATGTTACATTTATATGTTTCTTGTTCCAGTTAATGAAACTGTACAGTTGTTTTTCAGTTGTAGACTGTACATTTACATGGTTATTAGTCATTCAGTTCTGTCCTTATGACAAGATTTTCCTTTTAGACACATTTGTCTTTTCCTTTTAAAATAACAGGGCAATTATTAATCCATGGTTTATTAGTAACAAACAAGTAAATAACCCTAACCGATTAAACTACCTTTGAATAATTTAGAGATTAAGATAAAAATAAAAATCCAACCTCCTATTCTCACAAATTAACATAAAAGACAAATAAAATGTTCACTCAACTTTTCAACTTGGCAGAGACTGACACTGGGTCATGGTGTCTAAGTTGGATGCTCTTGCATCACAAAAGATGTAATTGATGTTATGTAAGCATTGAGAGTGATGGAAAAAAATTCTCTCCGAAGAATAAAAAAAGTCATAAAAGACTTCTAACAATGATTCATTCTTAATTCATTTCGAATGATGTTGGAAGTTAGCCAAAGATGTAATTGTGTAAGATTGAGAGGAAAAAATATATAGATATTATTTTCATTTACATTATAGAAATCTAATAAATCAAAAACTCAAGGTATGTTTAAAGTAGATCAAATTTTTTGGAGCTATCATTAATTATGAGACTTGTGTTAATGTATAATAATAAAATAAAATCGAAAAATTAACAAATTAATATCTCTATTATATTTATTTCATATAAAATGTATTTCTTTATTTCGCTTTTCACTGTTCTAGAGATTAAAGAAATTGAGGATGTTATATGTAATAGAAATAAACCATGCGAGTATAGCTAAAACCAGTTGCTATTCCAGTTCCATTATCCGCAGCATGCCTTCCACCAAGTTTAGATTTAGAGGAAGAGTAAGGTAAAGTAGGGTACAAGGTGGTGGATAGTTCTCGGGGTGAACCCTAATGTAATTAATTTGCAACATAGAGTCCCAGTGATGAGGTTGAACCTAAGTGAAATTGGTCATGAGTGCATCGCTACCTATATTGAGGAGCGGCATGAACCTTTAGCGGAAAGGAATCCTGGCATCGGCAGTAGGTCTTTAAAATGTATAGAAATAAATGGTTAAAGGAAAATAATAATTAAATTATAAGATTACTTATTTTGTTGAAAAAGGTTTTTTTTAATCCTTGTCAAGTTTTATGAGGAGAGTTTTCTACAGAAATTATATAATAATATATTTTCGAATTAATAAGTGTGGTTGAGGAACTAGATTATGGCAGCAGTTTTAATAGGGAGAACAGATCATCCAAAATGACTATATTTCACTAGCAAACAAAAATATTTGATGGGGAAACTGTACCATAAAACAACGATATTTGACCAGGAAACCTGTAGTGCACAGAAGGATAGGAATAGGGCCATTGAAAAAAGTCTTATGTTAACTTTATTACTAAATAGGAATAAATTTAAATGTTTATATTAAATGATCATAAACTAATAATAGATTCATTCTTATTATTATTAAAATAATATAAATCAAACTCATTTCTCTTCTTTCGTTGGTTAGATATTAATCAAGGATTTTTTATTTAGTTAATTCACTTTTAATTCTTATTCATTTATTTAAAGGTATAATGGGGTAATTAGACATTATTAATTTCTTTATAAAGTGAACAATTATATTAATTGTTACCCCATTTTAAAATTAACTAAGTATAATTTGATAGATTTTATTATTATTATTTAAAGTTATCAAATTAAAACCAAATAATTTTTTTATTTAGAATGAACATAATAAGGAAATTTTTAGAATTAATTAAGGGTCAACTCACTCCGTTAGTCAGATCATGGAAATATCTTATCTTTAATAATAACGAAGTTTTTTATAAAAGTTTATTTAAGTAGATTAATCAGTTGAACTCATACTAAATTAAAGAAATCTAACAGTATGGAATTAGAATATTAAATTAAAGAACTAAAGAGAAAAAATATAGTTATTCCTAATAGGCTAGTTAATTCATTCATAACTATACCCAAAAGGTTGGTAAGTTCAATAGTTCATAACTTTAAAATTCTATCAACAATTCTAATTCATTTATTTATATCATAATGATAATGGAAAGGATTATTATAACTTACTAATATAGAGGGAGGGAAAGGTTAGAAGATGAGGGGGAAAGAAGACCAAAGAAGACGTCTCAGAAAGGAACAACGCAAAGGGCGGTGGGAGGATGGGGGGGAGAATGGCGGCTAGGAAGAAAGGGCAAGGACCCAACAACTGCTAATATTCTAACTGTCATCTCTATTGAGATTGCTTGGGCTTTTCTCAATTTCTATAGCTTCCCTAAATTTCTGGTGGTGGAAATGCGCAACATTGGCAACCACACGAGCCTCTTCAATACATACATGATGTTTATTCTTTTCCGCGTGTTTTGTCAGTGTAGAAGACGGGGTCCTCCCATGTTTTATGTTAGATGAGTGCTCATTAATCCCTTGATTAATAGAATGACTAGTCTCACAAATATAAGGGGTCCCATAGGAACATGGTATAATATAGACACCTTTCATGTCCTTGGGGTCAACCGGGTCTTTTACTGATCTAAGGGAGCTGTAGATGGTTCTAATGGTTGATGGAACATTATGCCTCTTAATAATTCTAGCAATATTAAGAGTGGTCCCCTGGATGTAAGGGAGATAAACCCCTGAGACTCAATCTTTGGGGGCTTTCTTGACCATTGAGTTGTGGCTAGCATTAAGGAATGCTTTCTGACAGAGGTGCCTACTATAACCATTATTAACAAAAGCATTAAGGAGGGGAGCCTTCTCTTTATCCAGGCTCTTCTTTTCAGAGATTCTGAGCACACGATTTGCTAGTGTGTTGAGAACGCCCAACTTATTTTAACAAAATTATGCATGAAATGTTTCTAGTAATATGTCTTTTAATATTTTATTATGAGTTCAATTATCGCATGAAATACTAATCTTTAAATTATTATTTTTATTTCTAAAAACAAATATTTTTTGAATGTCAAAAAAAGAGAAAACTAGATCAAAACGATAAGATAGAAACATGTTAATTGCTATTTTCTTCTTTTAACCTTGTATATTTGTTATGCTATTTTTACATCTTATTAATATTACATTAATATATAAACAAAATTGATTCAAATATTTGATTGACATTTTATTCTATATTAGTTATTAGTATATAATGAAGTATCAAAAAATTATTGAAAAAATTGTAAATAACTATTTTAATATACTTTCCTTATTTTATAAATAAACAATACTAAAAAACTTTAATTATTTCTATACTCTACTATGGCATATAAAAGTCATATTAAATAAAATATGGAGTGGAGCTACTAAAATATATGTAGAGAGAGAAAAATAAAATGTATTTTGTATTAATAACTCACCATGATGGTATGTTTTTTTCATCTAGACCATTATGTTTATTATATTACAAATATATACATCCTTATGATCAAAGCAATTTTGGCTTCTTTGTTTTTAATCTTTTTATTGGTTTCTATCCCTCCTCACTTGTGGGTATTGCTCACTAAACTTTTTTGTTGCATGCCTGATTTATGCATGCATAATTTATTAATAAAAAATTTCAACACAGTGATACATCAAACTATCAATAAATCAAATCACCACACAAACAAAATTACATAAACCATGTATTAAAATTAATTTAATTGTAATACTATTACATGGTTCCTCTGTTGGCGAGATCTTCATTCTAATGGACGCCCTTCATATAAACACAAGTGTATAATTTATGTTAGGAAATTACAATATCATGGATTATTTCAATACCATGGATTGTTTCAAGACCCTCAACCTTCTCCATAAATTTGTCTACATTATATTCTCGACAAGGTTCTCTACATGATCTTCTCCACAAACCTCTCATGCTTTTCAAGGTAAATTAGTTGTTACCTTGTGGACAAAATCTCACCTATCCATAACTTTTCTAAAAATACAACTCATTAAGTTCTAAAACTCATAAATTATCTCAACTTGGAAAATACAATTTATTTACATAGAAAAATTTAAATTCTTCTCAAAAGTCAAGATAAAAGATGCCATGTGTAATATAAATTACCATGCAAATGGGAATACATCAATATCCGTTGTCCGTTCGATCTTGTAGTTGATTCAAATTCAACTCATTTATTTGTACCTAGTAAGATGTACTTGGGCATTTTGACTATCACTGAAATTAATGGTTAGTAGTCTTATGTTGGTTAATGACATTCATTAATGGTCGGTAATCCAACAAATTGTTTCTATGTTCGACATCAACAACATTTATTCACATAGAAAAGAATTATGCAACAATGTGGATAAGAATGAAGATTATATGATTCCAATAACTTGCAACAATGTTTAAATAAAACAAGATTCAGTCTCAAAGCTTAGCAACAATAGCATTAGTTCTAGCAATAACAAGGCACAAAGATTTCACTTTTAATATTTCATCCACTACTCATGCAACCAAAAGAAGAAGGAGATCAGATTCTTTCACTTTATGTGCCATGATCCAATAGTAACAACAAAGATCTCACACATGCATAAATTATTGAATTTTTAGGTAGGTGAAGGTATGATTTTCTCTAATCATTAATAATTAATTCCTTGAATGCTAAAAGAAATGTATTTGGAAAATTTCACACGTGACATTATTTTTCCCATTTTCGAAAGACAAAATCACCTTTAGTTGGGAGGAGGATATTCATTACCATTTTTCATTTCCACAATTTCATACATTCTTTACCAAGCTACTTCGTCCAAATGAATTTTGTTTCTATGTTTGTTTATCTAAAGATACATATGTTTTTTAAAATATTCAAATAATGAGAAAGGATTGATTAATATGTATATGAATAGGTCTTGGTTTTTAATACATTCTTATGTATTCTTTGTTAAAGCAAGAAGATGAATAAAAGAAAAGTGTTGTCAGACAAGAACCAATGCCTGAAATAGTTATGATTTCCACACATGAACGAACCATAAGACCTCCCACTTAGATATCTTTCAGATAAAGAAGACTTTTCAAATGATGCAAGTTTTGAAGAGTTCTCAGATTCACAAAATGACTTAATCTTCTACCTCATATAAGGCTACAATTCATGATAATAAATGTATAGCTGCATAAGGACATGCAACATCTTCACTTGGGGGAAATGTTAGGTCTCTAAAATATCATTCATTTAAATCTCTTTTATTTCGCATTGCTTCATACTTTTCCATATTTCAAAGCTCCATAACCATGCATTAAGACCATCTTCATAATAAAATATTTGTTTAGGCATATTATTTTCCAATAGATTTATTTTGATATTTTAAGTGAATTTACAGTTAAATACTAGAAAAATAACATGTAATCACTTACATATAAAAGTTGGATGAGTTTTGTGATATGTGTAGGCATATTTGAAGATTCCAAGAGTTACTTGGCCTTCAAGACTAAAATTCGAATTTTATCTTCAAACTCTTGAAGATTTTATCAAGATTTGAGATTATTGATCAAGCACAATTCATGGACAAGAATTATATAAGTTCTAGTCACCTTCCCCTATCAAAGCTATGAGATATTTGTGAGAGGATATGAAGAGATGTTAATTGCCAGATGTCAACACATTATTGTAACCACATGAGATATTTTTGGATATAGGAAAGTTTTATGGATCTACAATGATGATTTAGTTATCTTATTTTTTATATAAATAAGAGTTCCTTCTGCTCTCAAAATGTGTGAAAAGTTTACGAGCTATGCTCATGCTTCAATGTAGAGTTTTGAGTGTTAAGGATTGACAATATTCTTATGAATAACATTGCAGTTAACTTTGATACGGTTGTGTCTTCATTTGGTGTTTTATCAAGATTTCTCTCAACTTTCCACCTCTCATGCACTTTGAGATAACCACCTAATGAGTATGAGATGTATTCTAATGTTTTATTTTTTAGTTTCTTTATGTTCATTTCAAATATTCTGATTAGATCCATTGTTTGCATTATTTCACACTCATTCCATTTATGTTGTTCTCTAGGATAAAGGTTATTTCTCTCATTTCGTGGATTCATTGCTTTTCAATTTTTTCATGAATGATTCTAATTTGAAAATGCACACATTATTTATTTCAATTGATCTCTTACTGCTTTTGAGAATAGTTTGTCTTTAAATTTCATAGTTCAAGAAATTAATTCTTTCTTGGTATAGGATTTGCTACCTTCTAGATAAAATTTATTTTCAATTGTTTAGAATAGATTTACTTTCTTGTTGGTAAAATAAACTTACTTTCGTGTCACTAAAATGATTTATTTTAATGTAAATAGAGTAATTTTACTTTCATGTCAATTGTCATTTCAATTTCATAGATTAAAAATTTTGTTCCAAGTTTTCAATTTGAGACTTTTGAAAAACAAAATGTGTACATACTGGTCTTAGACATTTTTTGTGAATATGTTTTATTTTAATTTTTCCATTTCTTTCAATAAATTAGGATTCAGTTTTGAAATTGAAAGTTGGTTCCTAACATATATTCTGCATTTATACTTCCCAAATTCATGAACACCTGTTTTGAAAATTTAGAGACAGGTAATTTAACTATCATTTAAATAGCGTGCTAATTTATTTTTTCTACTTATTCCATTAGAGACCACTTGTTGAAATATTAATTTCCAACTGTCTGCATTAACTCCAACAAAACCACTTCAGAAAACCACAAGTTCATTTCGCACCGCTTTTCTCAAAAGGTTGTATTTGTGAGAGGGCCTCCGAACACGCCGACTAACTGACACGCGTCCTGTGTACGAACATAAAACCACCCATTCCTCGAACAGTAAACTTCGATTGGTTTGTGTGAGTTAGTTGTGTGAACTGCATCCGATCAAGTCAACGGACAAGGATCTCATTCAACCTGCCAGAATGTTATTTTTGGTTTTTACCACACATTTCATTTAATGCATTTAATACTTTGTCATAGTCTTAGGTAAAGTATTTAAAGTTTTTACAGCATGTAATATTTTTAATTGTTAACCCATATGGTATGTACGCAATATAGTTTTTTTTTGGTGTTGACTTAGTATTAGTTTTTGCACATGGGATGAGGAGAGAAAGTGTTCGCAGCAGCGAGGGTTGAAGAACCAGAGGTTTGCACAGCAGTGCAAGGGTGAAGATTTGTAACAAAAAAAAGGAACGCATATGTATATGAAATTTCCTTTTGTTATGTGTTGACTATTGTGTGATGCAAGACATATAACACACAACAGTGCGAAACATAAATGAAGGGGGTTGAAATGTAATTTTTTTTATATTGCTCAAATGAAGGGGAGCAAGAGCGAATGAAGAATGACTGTGTGGATTTTATTTTTGAGATTAAAAGTTATGTAAGAAATTTTTAGAGCGCACGTAAGAATTTTTATTCTACAGCAGTAAATGTAAAAGCTCTTTTATAGCAGTAAATGTAAGTGAAGATTTTACACAGCAGTGTAAAAATCATTTGTAAAAGAGGCAGGGTAATTTTGTTTTTGGTGAAAAGTTTTTGGTGAATCCCTCTGAGAAAGAGGAAGAAATATGTATCAGGATTTCTATTAATGAATATAAATGTTCTATTAGTGTGAAAAATCTCTGTTCTCAGAAATTTTATTTAGCTTCCCTGTTCAAAGGATCTTGAGGAGAAAAATAGAGCATTGCTCTGTATTCAGTTAATGTTTGTTTTTGGGATTTTACGAGAAAAATCTCCAACACTGGTATCAGAGAAGGTTCAGGCTCTTTGAAGGTATAAAGAAGCTAAAGGAAGGTTCCTTTTGCTGCAGCAGCTTCTCCAGCAGGGTGGAGACACAGTTAAAAAAAAGGATCCAGCTATTCCTCAAAGTTTTTTGTGTGTTACTACTGAAGAAACAATCAGTTATTTTAAATACACAGTCTAGGAATTAGAAGCATAGTTAAAGAGTGCTAGAATGGCCAGCACCAGCACCAGCATGGGTATGTTTAATCCTCAATTCCCACAGTTCGATGACTATTGGGCAATAACCATGAGAGCCCTGTTTTCCTGTCAAGATTTATGGGAGTTAGTTCAAGATGGTTTTGAAGAACCAGCAGATGAAAATGAGTTTAATAGATTAACTCGGGCAGAGAAAGATCTACTGAAGAGCAATAGGAAGAAGGATTCAAAAGCCCTTGTATTCTTGTATCAAGCAGTGGACGAGAGTGTGTTTCGAAGGATAGCAGCAGCTAAGACATCCAAAGAAGCATGGAAAACTCTCAAGACAACCTATCAAGGCATGGAGAAAGTGAAGACAGCAAAACTACAGTTGCTGAGGAGAGATTTTGAGAATCTGAACATGAAAGAGTTAGACAATATTGACTCATTC